>RJWJ010012831.1:0-41132 GCA_004363605.1 Indri indri
GCTTATGTTATTCATTAAGAAGCCAAGAACTCCCAGCTCACTGATCAAAACCAAATAATTCACCAACAGAACGGATAGTATCCAATCTGATTCAAGCATCCACCTCTCCCCAGCATTCCAGACCCTTCCTCTGAGTTATTTGGAATACATGATCCATCATTAGCAAAATTCCTTTTATCTACACATATGGGAAAGTTTCCGTCATTTTGCTGCTGTGACCACAACCTGCTTACCCCCTGTGCGTGATTTTTCCCATTAGCCATTTCAAGTGCTGGCCGTTTTCACTCCAGTACCCGCTTACCATTTGTCAGGACGGGTGTACTCTTTTGTGCTAGCTGGCTCACTGTCACTTTCTTATACTTTATTTCTATCAAAACTCTTGGTAATGCCAATGTCTACATACCATGTCAACATCAATACACCTTTACCTCTCCATTTCCAGAGCAGCTCACCTCCAAGGATCTTGTTTTACGTCCTATACCTCATTTTCCCACATATATGGTTATGCTCCAGAACTTATCACCAACAACGTCAACCAACTCCACAACCTCTGTGGAATGCCTCTGACCTTGCTTTCTTACTTCTAGTAACCCAGAGCCTCTTACTCTGGTCACATCATTCTTATTACCACCTCCCACTGTCCATCATATCTTGTTTCTCACTCCTAATTTAGTCAGCCTACACTGTATGATCTAACACAGTGGTTCTCAAAGTGTGGTCCACTGACTGGCAACAGCTTATCACCACCTATGGATTCAGAATCCCTATAGAAGACTGTGTTTTCACAAGGTCTCCATGTGACTTTCAGGCATATTTAAGTTTGAGGATCACTGTTCTGACATAATCACTTCCTATTTACCCCTAATCCTGTTGCTCCTCATTCTCTTACCATATTCTCTAGGAAAACCCCAAACCTTACTGAATCTGACTCTACAATCACTTCAGAGCCCACACCTTAGCTGTTCCAGGTGGCTGGAGGGACTGAAAGCCGCGATGAGCAGATGCACTTGGTACTGATGATCTTCAGTGGGCTCTGGTGCCGCTGTCCAACTATTCCATCCTCCAGATTCAGTCATCTTCTTCCCACCCTCCTCATGACTGTGTCACCTGCTCCTTTGTATCCACAAAACTCCATCACAACCCCTCCCCTTCACTCTCATCTGATGATCTTGTTTCCCACATCAATGAGAAAATGGAAACCATCAGTAGAGAACATCCATGCTCTCACTACCTGCATGTATTGCTTATTCACATCCAAATCTTTATTTTATGTCTTCCTTTCTTTCATGGATGAAGCATCCCTCCACTTCCTCTGGATTCTACTCTTCAAGGCCAACCTGAACAGCATTGCTCTCATCACCATCCTCTCAACTCTCCAGCAGCGTTCATTAGTCACTTCTTCCAGACAATTCTTTTAGCATACACATATTCCATAATATCTTCCATCTTATCAATGAATGTTTCTTGCTTCCACATTTCTCTATAGATAACAGCCCAATTTCTTCCTCACTCTTTAGAGCAGAGGTTGGCAAACCCTTTCTGTAAAGGGCAAACAGCAAATAGTTTACACTTGGCTGGCCAAATGGTCCCTACATCAACTGCTCAAGTCTGCATGAAAGAAGCCAACACAGGCTTAAACCATTGAGTTTAACTGGCTTCTGATAAAACTTTATATATAGAAACAGGTGGCAGACTAGAGGTTGCCAACCCCTGCCTTAGAGCAAAACTCCTTAAAAGACCTGTTTGCAATTACCATATTCATTTCATAGGCTCACATTTTCTCTTAATTCCACCCACACTTTCATCTCCAGAATTCTGAGAAAGCACCAGTTATCATGGGAGTCATGACCTCCATGCTGCTAGCTTTACTGGTCAGTTTTCATTTCTCATTTTACTTGCCCCAATAGCATGATTTTTCCCAGCTGTTCACTGCCTCTGCATCCAGCACACCATTCTCCCTGGGCTGTCTTCCCGCACACTGGCTGCTCCATCACTGTTTCCTTTGCCAAATCTTTCTCTTCTCCCCAATGTCTAAATATGGGCATGCCCCAGAAATCAGTCTTCATGCATCTTCTCTTCTCAGTCTTCACTTCCTTTAAACACCATCTATTCTCATAACTCCAAAGTTTGTATTTCCAACCTATACTTCTTCCTCAAGGCTCATTGTCTAACATCCTTATTTTCAGAATATATGCAAAATTCAGCTACTTCTTATTATCTCTGCTGCTATTCAGGACTAAGCCTCTTATCATTCCTTGCTTGAATTATTCAATAATTTCAAAACCGATCTGCCCACTTTCACTCCTGCCCTTCTCCTGCAGTTTATAAGCAGTACAGCATTATTGTGATCCTTTTAAAGCATCGTCATCTAATTCATGTCGCTGGAACTCTTCATGTTTTTCAAATGTGCCCCTTTCACATAGAGCAAAGGCCAAAATTCTTCTATTGTCCTCCAGGGTCCTAGGTGGCCCAGCCCAGGCTTCTTCTCTGGCCTCATCTCCTACCACGCAACCCCCGCATCTACTGACTGCCCTGAAACAATCATATCAAACTCACTTCTGCCTCAGGTATTCTGCACTCTTCCCCGAAATAGCTTCACAATTCATTCACTCACTTTCTTCCAGTCTCTGCCCGAGAGAAATATCAGTAAGGGTTTCCTTGATCACCCTATAAAAACGTTAATAATCACTCCATCTCCCACCTTGGCACTGCTGATCTTTCTTACTATGTTTGTTTGTTTGTTTGTTTGTTTGTTTTAACTTTGCACTTATCACTATCTGATGTATTATACATTTAGTAACTTATTCAATTAATTTTTATTGTCTGTCTTTTCCCAGCTATAATATCAGGTATATAAGGGGAAAAACTTTGAGTTTTTGATTGACTGTTTTCCTGCTTGTTCCTAGAACCACATCCGTACGCTGTAGGTACTCAAATGTTTATTGAGTGAATATTGAATGCCTGAATCTTTTTCTCTCTTCACCAATCTAACCTTCCTCTAGTCATTCATTGCAACAACATACCTTTCTGCTTGCAAATTTCAAAAACGCATGATAAACTATCATTCTCCCTCCCATTGCCTTGAAGTCTTCTCAGCATCCAAGATGTAAGATTCTCCTCCCATCAACATATCGTTCAAAATCTTCCCTTGGTAATATTTCTGATTTATAATTTTAGACTAGTTAGCCTTTACTACTAGCTCATTCTGTTGCTATTGCATGGTTTTATGGACACCCAGACCTTCCATCAATCCATCCTCCCTTGTATATTTCTAACCATTTGATTCATTGGCTTGAGAACCTTAAGTGATTTTCCACTGCTGACATTGCTTCTCAAATCTTGTATAGTAAAGTATTAATTTTCCCCAATTTGAAATTTTTAAAAATACAATTAAAAAATAAATTTAAAAACTGAGAACTACAAAATAAAGCTCAAATTTATTGTTAGATTCAGCCAATGTAACACTAAACTTTAGTTAATATAATCAGAATATAATAATAGGGGAAGGAAAGGAATTTCGTGACTTCTGTTGTTGAAAATATAAATATAGATGGTGTGTGTAGAAAACATTATGCTAATAATTTTCTGTTGGTCTGTAATTAAAACTAAACAAAATACTAAAGGGAACAGAAAATTCTCATATAGAATGCCTTTAAGTATACTTTAAACCAATATCCATGCATGTCAATACTTAAAATTGTAATTGTGAAAAATGAGCTTACTTCTTTCTTGATGACTCATCTAATCTAGATTGTATTATGGCAAACCTACCTGTAGGAGATAATATATATATCTAAATTGTTTTTAAGTTTTGTTTTAACAATATTCATAGGAAAGAAAGCAATCTTACAGTATGTTATGAAACTAGAAGAGACTTCAAAGCTAGCTTGGAAAATTCTTTTTTTTTCTTTTATTGAAAATGAAACAAATAATGCTATATTATAAAAATTCATTTTCAGCTCTTCATCAGTAGCAAGTTTCAACAATTTATCCTAGAATGTCATAAATAAATTTAAATTATCTTTCCATAAAAATGATGAATCCCATCCATCAATTTTTTATATGTCATTCAACTTTTGATAGAAAGTAAACATTTAAAACTTTGTGTCAGCTTGTAAGTCATATGGTCACAACCTTTCATAAATATGCAATATCAAGACCATGAACTCTTCATTAAAAAGCATTGTTAAATTATGAAATATGTTAAAAAACAACCTGTAGAAACTCTGTTTTACAAGCTCCTAATGTTTGCTTTTTCCCTTCAATCTTACCTTCTGTTTGCATGGGAGGATTATGATTAATTTAAAATACCAAAGATAGGAGAGAAATAAGCAAGCCTGATCGTCCAGTTAGCATCTATTAAAAAGCTGGGTCCCAACTGATTACTTCTCTTGCAGAAAACCTAAGGATTCATTTGATAGTTCAAACTTTCACAACCAAAGACTTTCCTCTTCAAAACCATCATATCTCAGTAATAATACAGTTGTTCATGATCGGTTTCCATATCATCCATGAGAATGAGATACTTTCAAAATTAATTTTTTAAAATTTAATAAGTTGTGTAATTCAGAATTTTTACTAAGTCACTATTTTGTTCAGCTGACTTTTTGTTCCCAGCGCAACATTCTCAATGAAGGAAATAGTGCATTGATTAATCTTCTGGTTCAACTCCTTAATCTAGGTAACGCTTCAGTAATGTTTTCCTTGCATTGCAGCTGTGCCACCAAATGAATATGCTCCTACACAAAATAAGCACAAAACCATGTCTGCTGATACAGGTCATGGGCTAGGATGTTGAGGCAATGTGGATTTACTATAAAACTATGAATAGTTATTCTCAGTGACTATTCTTATTTCATCATAGACTGCTGACCTAGAGGCCAGTGTGCGTACACACTTGGAGTAGCACTGTCCTAAAAGCCAATTTTACGCCTTCTCCCTTTTTCCTCCCCAATACCTGTTCTCCCTCCCTTTTGACTCTCCCTTTTGACTCTCCGCTGGTTACTTTGCTTTCTGTTTCACTTGGAAACTGAAGCAATCAGAAGAGAATTTCAGCCTTCCACTATTATACGTACCACCTGCCAGTGGCTTCCCTGCTCCCACACTTTGCTTGTTCACCACCATGCTCTCACCTAAGCCAATCCCAGCACTTGCACACTAGACACCAACACTTTTTATCTGCTCAAGAACATCCTCCCAAGACATCTCCCCTCTGTCATACACCAATTTTTTCTCTTTATCATTTTTCCCATGGTACGCAATCTGATATTTCTCTTATTTGAAAGATTAAACATACACACACATGCACACACCCACACACGTCCTTGTCATCACTTTTTCCTCCAGCTATTGGTTTCATTTCTTTGCTTCACTTAACAATAAAAGCCCTTGCAAGAGTTGTCTTTATGCATTGCCTTCAATTAATGTCTTTTCACTGTCTTTTAAACCTACTCCAACCAGGCTTTTACCCTCACTGCTGCCGAAGAACTACTCTCAGCAAGATCACCAATGACTGCCGCATCGGCTAGATTCAGTAGTCAATTCTCAGACCTCATCTCACTCCAGGAACAGTTTGCATCATTATTTTTTGGCCACTCTTCTCTAATCCTTCTCACTCCCTTGGTTGTCTCATTCAGTTTCAAGGTTTTGAATACTCCCTGTATGACAATGGCTTGTGTTGTTATACCTTTAGCTCAGATCTCTTTCCTGAATTTCAGGATTGTGTGTCTCCACCCTACCTGCCACCTCTACTGGGCTGCCTAATGTCCAGATCTGGTATCAGGGGATGGCGACACCATTCATTCAATTGCTCAGGCCAAAATTTTCCTTAAGACCTTTTCTCATACTCCACATCCAATCCCTCAGCAAATTCTGGTGGTTTTATATTTGAAGGTATCCAGAATTTAACCACTTCTGCCACTACCAACTCAACCTAAGCTACAATGGTTGCTCACTTGGGTTACTGCAGTAACACCCTAAGAAGTGCCCATATCTGTATCTTCACTCTCCTGACCAATCTATTATCAACAAGAAACCAAAATGATTCTTTAAAAATACAGGTTAGTTCATATTACCCTATCCAAAACCCTCAAATATCTCCTTATTTCACTCAAGAAAAATTCTCAGATTTTACAACAAATAGATCTTTGTTCTTCCTGTTATCTCCCTGACCTTTTGTTCTCCTTCCATTCTCCTCATAGCTCAAGCCCTTGCAGCCCCACCAACCACATACCAGCCATGTACTCCCACAGGAAAATTTCCTATGCTTCTCCTAGCTGGAATGCTCCTCCTTTAATATTTTTTGGTTAATTTTCTCACTTTCTTCAAGTCTTACCTCAAATATCATCTTCTTAATAAAGCTATTTCAACCAACTTATTAAATATTACAACTTCCCCTTCCTTCCCAGACATCCTACTCACAGTTAACAAATGTATTTATTTGTTATATTTATTGCTCATTGTTTGTCTTCACCCAAATAGGATTTGAGCTCCTTAGGGGCAGGGATGGTTGCTGTTTTCACTCAGTGATACATCTGAAGTGCCTACAATGGTGCCTGTTACCTAATAGAAATCTAAAACATATCAGCTGGATGAATAAATGAATGAACAATAAGACGTACATCCCTCACATGAGACCTTATAATTGAAAGCATTCAGAAAAATAAAAAGCAAGGCCACACCTAAAAAATTACTAGTGAAATTTAAGAACACAAAGGATAAAGAGAAAACAATAATTTACAGGGAGAAAGTGGATGTCAGGGAGAATGGAGGGGCAGCATGTCACCTGCAAAGAAAGTAGATTCAAAGTGACATGGTTAAGAACATGAAAGAATGTCTTCAGTGTCTTAAGGAGAAAATCATTTTCTCAAACAAATTATTAATCAAATATGAGGAAAGTATAAAAACATTTTTAAATAGAAAGATACACACTTTGTTTCCATTGCGACATTTCTTGGGAAGTCAGTTAAACATTCCCAACAGTAAAATAAGGGGTAAACAAAACAATGTCAGAGCAGAAGCTGTGTGTCAGGACACAGACCTACGGGAGAGGGGTGGAAGGAAGTCCCAAGGTGATGGTCAGAGAGTTTTCAGCCCAGGTCAGAGCAGGATAGATGACTCCAGGACCGACGTTTATCTCCAGAAAAAACCAAAACCAGAATAGTTATATTACAACTGATGTGTTGAAAGAAGAAAAGGATACAAAGGTAGATAAAGACCACTGGAATCTTCAGGAAGCTCAAATAGAAATATAAAAAGAAAAATTTAAAATCATCCCATACTACTTGGCTCTCCAGGGAACAAATTCATTTCTTAAAAAAAAAAAATCTTTAAAACTAGTTATTGTTTGTTTTTGTTCTTTTTTTACTTTTATAAGCAATCTATAGAAGCTGTAGAAGATTTTTATTATGGAATTATCCACAGGACTATAAAGCTCATCAAACTTGGTGATATTAAGGTAAAAATAAGAGCATAGACTGTGGGAAGTGAAGGGGGAATGACGAAGGAAAGGTATGAGTTACAAACCAGGGATTCGAGAAATACTGGATGGTAGAGGAGAAAAAGATAACAGGGAATCAATAATCAAGGTCCAAACGCAGCATGTCAAGAAATAGCACTGAAAGTATAATTTAAAACTATGTCAGTGACCTCTAAAAGAACAACATGGTAAATGGTGAAAAAGGGGCTGCCTCTGAGAAGGGGATCAGCTACGGACCAGAGACATTTCTTCTTAGACATGTGGACTACTAGGCACTTTCAAGCACTAATATGCATTTATAATACTCTTATAGTAGCTGCTATATGAAAAGGACCTTTGGCACTGCTACAACCAAAAGAAATGTGAAACTCCTTGAGTATTAACCCTTTCTGCACAATATAATTTAATCACATGCCTATGTTAATTTAATAAACATTTTTTCAAGATTATACAACAATGCTTTGAATTATAGACATTGCGCGTTCTTGAATATATGTAACAATCATTAGCCTATTCTTTAGTCCCTCTAGGATTATGAGGTGTTAACTCTCATCTAAAACGTATTGTAACCTGACAGGACTAGGTACCATTACTGGAATCACCTAGGTGCTTGATAAATGCGTTCAATAAATTAATTTTTTAATGTCTCATTTTTTCCTTTTCAAGATTCTCTAAAACTTCATAATTTCTCTATCAAAAAGTATACACACATATCGGTGTGTATATATAATCATATCTCTTGAATTATCATTAACTCCATGTCTGAGATATCCTCGTTTTCATACACCATCTTGTACATAATAAGTACTTGGTAAATATCTTTGGAATGAAGGAACGGTAAATACATAGGTTATGTCAGTACGTGACAGTCGACCATTTTCTGTGGCTTCCGTGGATAGAGATAGTGCATTTGCCTAATGGAAACTGCAACTGACAAAGGCCATTTCCATCTTGATTCAGAAAGTCCATGCTTGTAAATTTGTGAAAATGATAAAACAAGGACAGCCCTTGAAATCGTTCTTCCGTGATGATAATAATAATGATAATGGTGATGACAACAACAGTTTCCTTTTAGAAAGTGTAAACTCTGCACCAGGCATGGCTCTGAGCTCTTTCATTCAACTCTAAGTAATTCATTCAACATTCACAATGACCCTATGAGATAGTGAATATAATTGAATTGCCATCCTTATGTTACAGAGGGGTAAAATGTTAAGTAACTTGCTCAAAGTCACCCAGCTCAGATATGGCAGAGCTAGACATTGGCCCCAGGCAATCTGACCACACTGTGTGAAATAGTAGGTTTTACGAAACATAATCCTGGGAAAGTCATCACTTTCCTAGCAGAGCCATGCTTTATTTTAGACATGTGCATTCTAGGAACTTTCAAATTAATAATATTTAATAAAACTACACTTTAATAGTGGATGCTATTTGAAGATGTCCTTTGACACTGCTATGACCAATTGAGTGCGGGTCTGTGAAACTTTAGACAACAAGGAGTCCCACTTGAAAGAATGGTGTTAAGCTATTCTGAGAAAGACCACCAGTCTCTTAGTGTTACAGACAGTAGCATCTTCACCTATGCTTCCTGCAAAACGTGGTTTTGAAGAGTCTGCGAACTCACATTTTCACAATACCACCAATCCCCAATAGTATAATATTGAAATATGCATTATAACCATCTATGATTTTCCAGTTAGGATATATACAAATCTATCCAAATCACAAGGCAGCACCTCAAAATTCAGAAATATCTTGGAAAAAATATTAATATTATGCAAATAAATAAACCCTAGTGGGAAAATAATACACTCAAATAGTTAATGGTTCAAAAAACGTACAATGAAACATATACTGAAGGATTTCAGTGGGTCAGTGCTGTTGAACACAATCAGAGCAGTCAGTCAATTCAGTGAGAAGAAAACTAGTTGACTGAATAAGTGACTTATACACAAATCCAGGTAAAATCATCACATTCAAATGTTAGAATGATTTCTATTATAATTTTATATTTCATTTTCTCTTCTTCCCTTTTATTGTGAATTCCCTCAATCTCCAGCCAGAGCTTTGAGATTGCCAATAAATTTCTGACATTAAAAAACAGCAATCTTGAGGGTTGTCTCATACCTTAAGACTCATTATTAAAATTACCCAAATCTACAACCGTGTTCTTGAGCAGAAGTAACCAAGTGGCACAGGCCTGATAAGGGGAGATAAATGTTCATGCACCACCAAACACCAACTTCATGACAGTTTGTACAAAGTGTCAGCAGTTCATGTTAGTGAAAAAGACGTTTATTTTCTGAGTCTCCCAGTGAACGTGCTTGTCGAATATTTGATTGCCTTTGTGGTTGTGTACAGTTCTCTTTGAGTTATTGCAGGTGATGGAAGCCTTAGCTCTCTGTTAACTCTCAAAACAAATCACCCTAAGTTATCCAGAGCATTGTCTTTCTAGCTGGTGTGAAAAAATGACTAAATAATAATAACAATAAAAAGCTAAAACTTTAAGAAAAGTAGAAACCTCATTCCTTTATTTTTCCCATTAATATTATTGAATTCCCCATCTTTTTTGGCGGGGGGGGGAGGTTGAAAGATTTAAGATTAGGGCCTTCTGACATGTTAATGACATCATGAATGATCTCTTTTTCAGAAATGAAGAGTTCATTGGTGAACTCTTACAGATAATAACAGACTGGTGTGTGTGTGTGTATCCTAAATATTTACTTCAATACAAGCCAGAGGTGCCATGGAAGGTTTGTTTGACATTTCAAAAATAAGTTGTTTTTTTTTAATGCCCAGTGAGTTTCTGTCTATAATATATCAAATGCAAATCAATTTCTAGAAAGTGCTTAAAGCATTTTAATGGAAATAATCAAAGAATGATTCAGAGGTGTGTAAACACAGTTTAGAGCGTTCATTAGCAATCATATTGCTAGGTACACACATCTTAAAAAACCTTCAATACAGTTTTTAAAACACTACTTCTTGTTGTAGAGGAAAGACATTCCTGAAGCTTGGTCCTGTCCATCTGTAGATAGCAGAGTCTTTGGGATAGTTACATATACACACACAGGGCTGCAGAACAATGACAGAGGGGTTAGGAACCCTTCCTTCCAATCCACTTAGCCACCCACTAAGCAGGTGGACCCAGAGCCTCAGCTTTCTCTTTTCATGCCCCAAGGCAGGTAGGGAGCATTGACTTGTGCAGGTTGAGAAGATGGTTTATACCTGCAGCTACTTGACTGTCTCACTTTTTTTTTTTTTTTTTTGGACGACTGGCCAAGAAGTATTTCATTTTTAACTCATCATTGTAAAAAGGGACAACCCTGGCACAGGTGCTTTTGCACAGTGGGGGACCCGAACTGAAATTAATCAGAGGTGCGAGAGGGCATCTTTCCCAGTGAAAAACAATGCAGGGCAAGGATGTCCACTCACTTACATTTAAGGGAGCATATCGTAGTGCAAATTGGGTCATCTCGGGAAATATAAAAGCATTATTCCTCTGAGATTTGAAAACGAAATGTAATTACTTCTTCCACCGAGCATGATTCTTTTCAATAACCTTCATTTTTGTCCCCTGGAAATGAAAAGAGGTTTACGTTAAAAAGGCATTTCCTCTGACTCTGTGTCCTTGAGCTGCACAAAATGTAAACCATTCCCTCCCTCCTTCTTTTGAAGAAAAAGGGGGCTTCAATCTTTCCTTCTGAACACGGTCCATTTAAATAAGGAGATGGAGTCCCATCTTTTCTATCAGCCCCATTGTTTGACTTGTCAGTAATAACACTTGAGCTGAAATTGTACAGGCGTCCTGCTAATTTAGTAATTATTGACATGGTGCTGAGCAGGAAATGATAGCAAACAGAAGGAACTGTTAAGGAGAAATGAAATAAAAGATGTTCATATCATTGTTGAATAATGGTTGAGATCATTTTGTGCTTTAAGTAGGCCCAAGACACCTTTTTCCATTTTCCTGACACATTTATAATTTATGCTTTGTAATAGTTCCAAATATTTTTAGGACACTGGACTTTGTTTGAGGATCTTGCCGAACTGAATGAGAATCACGGAGCACACACACAGAGGAGTGACGGTGTGACCTGCTGTGGCTTCCCATTTAAGCGGCAGCCCCTCTCTCTCCAGCCTGCCTCTCCTCCTAATGCTTTTTTTCTCCTTTTAAATTTACATTTCTTTTTATTGTGTCTTAGCTCTAGCTAAGATCTCTGTTGCTGGGATAGGCCATGCAACCCTGGCTGTTACGTGTATAGATGGAGTTTTCGTTTATTCATTCATGTTTAACTCTGGAGGTTCTGCTTAGTTGTAAGAACTTCCCTGAAGTTTGATAAACAATGATTGCACAGCTCCTTTAAAAAAAGTTGCATATTTGTGCATTGATATAACTGTGCTACAGCGAAGGATGTGTCTATATCTGTTAACATGCATATGTGATTAGAAACTGATCACAAAAAAAAGTTTAGGCAGGAGTATGCAAATTTGGATATCATTTGCTGGAGGAAAATAAATATTGACTCTGAAAATACATTGCATCTTTTTTATAATCCTGACATTGGAGAATAAGAATGACACCTTTTGTACGGGATCACCATGTTAGATGGCATTTACCATTATGTAATGATTACATATCAGAACATAATTTGTCAAAGCCAGCAGACAAATGATTAGTGTAAAAAACATGTCACAGCAAATTAGTATAGGTGTATGGTAAGACATTTGCCTTAATGTATCTTATAATCAAATCACAATAATTTTAGAAAGAACTGGAAACTTTTATTTTAAAGCACAGTAACATCAGCTTTTAAGTTGCTTCACTAAAAGGGGTACAGATATACAGTAAGATCAAAATATGTAAGATGAATAGGCATAATAAAAGGGATGGGTCACTGTCTTGGAGAGCTGGGTTGGGAGAGATTGTGATGAAAATGACAATAGTGATGTTCATCCTCCCTAAGACAGCAACTAGATGCGGTGATCACTGTCAGGTGCCAGGTGTCATCTGTATTATTTTGCATGGAGTAAATTATTTCTCCCTCCCAAGAAAGCATATTATTCACATCTTACCAAGGAGTAAACTGAAGTTCAGAGGGGAGGTCCAAACGTTGTCCAAAGTCACAATTATGGTTATATAATGATCGGCTTCTCACCTTTCTGGTTCTTGAGCCTGAGCTCTTCAACACTACACTGTATGGCTCCTTTTAATTTTCTTCTCATCCTACGTTTTCAATATCTCTATAATTGAAATTATTGCCATAAGGATTAAGCAAACACAGACAACTGAAAAAAGGGCTCAACAAAGCATGAATTTACGTGATGGGTCCCATCCCGTTTTGCAGTATACTCTATTGCCTAGTTCCCTTATACTAGGAGTATCTTTCTCTTCTTTGGCCTTTACATTTTTTAAAACTCCATCGTATGTCTACATACAGTGATATTGGAGAAATAGTTCAAGTGCCAAAGTGTAAAACAGGTGGAGACCTTCCAAGAAGGCACACACAAAAGATTTGACTGCTGTGTATATGAGAAAAACACCGTCCCATTAGAAAGAAAAATAATAAAAGTTATTTAGGTAAATATTTTCTGGAAGAATCGCATTATGTCTGTATACATATAATCTTAAAGTGTTCGTATCCCATCAAAAAAATGCATACGTAAGCCGGGCATGGTGGCGTGCACCTGTAGTCCCATCTACTCCAGAGGCTGAGGCAAGAGGATCGCTTGAGCCAGGGAATTTGAGGCTACAGGGCACTGTAATCACACCTGTGAATTGTTACTGCACTCCAGCCTGGGCAATATAGCAAGACCCATCTCCAAAAAAAATACAAACTAAAAAATGTATTTTTGGTTGTGTCACAAAATAATCTCTTTGATGATGTTCTGTTGAGTTGCCAGGCAGGGCAGCCACAGTCAGCACAGAGGAGAATACTCTGATACTCTTGTTTCCAGTTGTTTCTACTGCTAAAAAGAAAAATTTCTCAGCTCAACTTGTGTTCTAATTGTGGTCAGAACACTCTTAATAAGCACAAAGGCACTCTATTAAGGACTTTAAAATTCATTTGGTTAAGCCTACCCACACTATCCTAACATGCCTACCTTTCTCCAGGAGGTATATTATGTACCAAAGGCGAGCTGGATAAAAGTTGTTAGATGTCATTGCATGAACATCCATATATGTGTGTATATATGTATTTTTTTTTCACTCTTATCCTCTGGATAAAGGCAATTATGTCAGCTTCTTATCTATGTGGTTAAATCTCAACATATTTGATTTTACCTGCCATATACTGGAATCCATGAATGAGTAAGCCAAAATATACCACAATCCCAAGCAATTGCTGACATGTGAGATAAGGAAGTGCCATAAGAGGCCCATAATACAGGTTGTTGGCAGTAACAAGTCACCCGCGCCCCAAGTGTGCCAGGGCCGGCATCCTCCTAGGCTCACTGATCTGTAGCTTCCAACCTATTCCTATTAGGGAAAGGCCCATCGCTTTTCATGTATTTTGGTAGAGGAGATTCAACTAAAACATTTTAAAATTGTATCAATTTTAAGAATGAATAAATAAAACTAATTTTGCAAATTATACCAGAAATGTAAGGATTCTAACAGAAGAGGCTATTATTAATAATGGGAGAAAATCAGTTTAACTGCTTAAAGATATTCTCTTGCTGATTTGAGCTATTTATGCCATGTCTTGTAAAAAACTTGATATTCCTATAATCTTTGAGGTTGCAACATATCTAATTTCCCCTTCTGCTTGCATGTTTTAAAGGCACCTCTACCCCTCTGTCCTCTCAGTTGTGAGGTAAAAATGAAGTGGGGTAACATTGTCTTAATAGCTAATTCTGACCAGTTATAGCTCTGTTTCCATTGTGACCACTCCCCCAAGGGATTCCACAGCATTTCCTGCAGATTGCAGGGTTTACCTTCCCTGTGGATGCCTGTCATATGCCGCAAATATGAACAGAAACCATATTTTATGTTATTCATCTTTGCACTTCTAGTCTTAGTATCGTGCTTGGCCTCCCATGGTCCCTGCAGCACTGGAAACCCCTGAAGGACAAAGATCACAGTCCTCATGTAAATTCCTGAGTAAACAAAAGAATGTCTTCATTTGGAGGAAGAAGGAAATTGGTTACTAGGAGAGGAAAAAACGTTTAAGGATGACAGCAATAATGGCCCATTTATAATTTTGGCACACGCCAGTTTAATCAGAATCCATCTTGAAAAGGTAGAAGCTTTCCTGCAAGCTTGCTGAGATAGCTTCACTTCCTGCCTTACACCTGAGAGCTGTGAAAGACTGCTTTCTGCTGCAAGCTCATAACAGCACGTAAGCAGTTCCTGCATTGTTTTTGCTGCACCTCCACCCAGGAGCCATTCTTCTACCTTGCGGCCCTTCCACTATCCTCTGCAGGTGAGGTTCAGCAGCTGTGACTACACACAATGACCAGAGCCCATTGCATAGATGTGGATGAGCAGCTGCAGCTGACACATCAGCTGGCCAGAAACTTACTGCATGCCCAACCTCAAATAAAACTCTGAGCTGGTCAGTTAGATGGGTGGGTGTGGAAAATAGATGGGCTGGAGGAATAATAGCAGGTGGCAGAAATAAAAACTGGGTTATGAAGTTCAGGATCATGTGCATACACTCCCTTCGGACAGGGTGCAATAACTGATGAAAACTTTTAAGGCCTCAAACAAAAGAGAAATTTGTTCTCACTCATGTAACAGTCTCCATTAGATGCTTCTAGCCAGTGGGTAGCTTTCCTCGAGCAGTGGTTCCAGGAACCAGGATCCTTCCCTTTCGCAGCTCTACCATCTCCTAGGGCCTTTGTGACTTGGCCATCCCCTGAAGAGAAAGAGCATGCATGAGGGACATCCTCTTCTT
Source organism: Indri indri (assembly GCA_004363605.1). NCBI lineage: Eukaryota > Metazoa > Chordata > Mammalia > Primates > Indriidae > Indri > Indri indri. The sequence goes on from RJWJ010012831.1 coordinate 15,382, forward strand.
GGAACCTAGACCTTGAAGCTGTTGCTTCTTCTCAGATTCCACTGAGGAGAAAGTGTCATGTGACCACCCTTAACAGCAAGGGATGCTGGGAAAGGAGTAGAGCTGAGCACGTTGGAAGACAATGAAACAGATTTTTGGTGAGATGCTGCAGACACAAATCAAATGCCATGTGCAAGCCAGAGTTCTCAGGGGACATAAAGAGATAGCTGAGTTGCTTAGGGGAGAAGAAAACAAAAGCAAAAATCCTAAGAGAGACCATGAAACTGCCTTGATCCCACTTTTTTCATTGTTCTTTCTTCAAATCCTCACCATATTATTTATTTAGTTATTTATTTATATTTTTGAGACAGAGTTTCACTCTGTTGCCTGGGCTAGAGTACTGTGGTGTCAGCCTATCTCACAGCAACCTCAAACTCCCGGGCTCAAGTGATCCTCCTGCCTCAGCCTCCTGAGTAGCTGAGACTGCAGGCATGCGCTACCATGCCCGACTAATTTTTCCATTTTTAGTAAAGATGGGGTCTTGCTCTTGCTCAGGCTGGTATCAAACTCCTGAGCACAAGCGATCCTCCGGCCTCGGCCTCCCAGAGTGCTAGGATTACAGGCGCAAGACACTGCACCGGGCCAATATTCCTTACTGTATGCCAGGCTTTAATTGAGCTAGCACCAGTAAGTCTCAATAATACATTTTATGAATCTATTCATGTCATCTGCATCCTTCCCGAATGTTCAAACTAGAATTGAGAATATTGAGACCAGAATGCTGTTGAAACATGGATGCCTTCTGTGATCCTCTCAGTAGAATGTGGTGAAATGAAAGGATAGTTTCCAAGTTACGTTTAATTCTTTCTTGATTTCAATTATCTTTTTACTCAAAGCTAAGACTTCCCAACAACCACTTCACTCAGAATCTCTGCAAGTTCCAGAAATGATAACGTTTTCCTTTGGTCATATCATGGGCCAATGCAGCAGCACTATCTCCTGATCATGAGCCTAATTTAACTAAAAATAGCAAGGGAAGAGCTGAATTCTAAAGCATTGCTCTCATCTCTCAAGCTGGAGGGGAACATTTCCATTCAAAGAGCAGCCCCACTTGCCTTATTGCATCTCGCATGTACAATCCAAGCAGCACAGAGGACTCACTCACATTTTCCCCTGAGGCTGGCAACAATTAAATACTATCTGCCATAAGACAGTATTTACAGATTTTTACAACAAACCCAAATTGGTGCTTTTCATTGAGATAGGCAATGTATGCCACCCACACCATGAGAGTCAGAGATAACCATCGCTTTCGATGACTGACATCCTTTTTTGTTAAAGTAAACATGTTTTTATTTGCAGATGAAATGATGGCATATGTAGAAAATCCAAAAGAATTTACAAACTATTGACAAATATAATAATTAATAAGTATATTAAGGAAGATCAGTTCAAAGGCATCTTTAAAAGGAGCAGGGTTGTTAATAGGAGTAATGCCTTCTGTGCCATTCAGTCGGTTTCACTCTGCACAGCTTTTATTTTCTCCTTCGAAACACCACCAGTCAGCTGAAGCTCTTAATCAGTTTGGTAGAAGTTAGAGGATGCACAACGTTTGGGAGGAAAGATCATAATTTAAGGAAAAAGTCTCAGAGGAATGCAATGCCATTTATTTCCATTTGCAAACATTCTCAGGCTCGCTCCTTTTGGAGAACTTCCCTTCCTCTCACCCCCTCCCCCCATATTGCTATAACATTGCACCAGATATTTAGAAACGTTTTGCCTTAATACCAAATGATTTCCTTTTTTCTATATCTGTTTTCTAACCAATCTGATATTTCCAGGCAACAAATAGGAAACGGCTTTTTTATTGAATTGGGAACAAAAGATACAGTGGAGAAGCATATTAAAATGTTTAGAAAATCCCAAACTGAAATCTGTTACTAAGCCACCAGCTGTCACTTCCTCTCCTGGCTGCCATGCACTACCTATCTGGAATTGTAGCCTTGCACTCATTGTCCTTACTCTACGGTATATCTGCTACGTTGTTTAAAAAAAAAAAAAAATCACATCTAAACATAATGTACACGTGCTGTCATTCTCAATTAAATTCAATATGCTTCCCTTTAAATCAATTTTAAAATGGACATTTGTGAGGAGAGGCATGACAGTCAATCTATTTCATAATAAATGTCAAACAATTCAACGAAATGACCACAACAGGAATCAAGAGTGTGGCACCCAGAATGTTGACTTGAGCACCTAGACTTCAATCATGAATTAAAAATCATTAAAATTCGAGGTTTGGGGTTATGAATTTTGTTCCAGATTACAAGTAGTTGTGTCTGGCATACTAGAATTATTTTCTAATCTTAGTGAAATGTTAAAGTTGAGATTTTTCAGGAGAAAAAAAAAAAATCTCTTTAAGTAGCTATTACCGATCCTCAGATCTCAACGACCCCATAAACACACTCCCCACCTTCACTTCAATCTTGCCAACGTCGGATACCCTTTTTGGCATGCCCAGGGGAGAAGCCAAAGATCAAACGGGCCATGGAGACCAGACTCCTCTTGCTCCCCTGCCTTGTTGCCTGGAAGGGAATGTGCTCTGTAAATTCCTGTGTCTGGCCATGAGGATTTAGGGGACGGAGCTGAGTCACACTCACACTGCTGATAAATAGATGCCCCTCTCCAAACCTGCCAGCTTTGCTTCTTCCACTTCCCCTTGGCTGTCTCTGTTCCATCTGCATGCACTTCCTATTAAAATCTTGTTTTCTTACAGCAACAAGGATTTCAGCATAGAGAATAAGATATCTGACCTTTGGAACCCTGGAGCTCTCACTGCGCGAGATACCGTCACTGAATCAACTACCAGCAAAAGGGCCCTATTGGCAAAGGAGAGAAATGTGCAAACTTCATGCAGCATTAATCAAACCTGAAACGTTATTTTTAAGGTGTCATGAAATCTTCATTGACTGACTGGTCCTTTTAATCTTAATTTTGAACAGTTGCTACTCCAATTAAATTCTACCACCTAGCATTTTCAAACAGCTCCTGGTTGTTTCCACAAACTCCGTTAATGGACAGCTGTTTCTGACAGCTCCCTGATTTGCCAGTGCTGTGTTGGCTGCCAGAGCAGGAGGCCCCATTCTGCATTCTGCTGCTGGCACCGGGGGATATGCAAATGAACACATGAATCAGTTGTCACCAGCGCAGACACCGTGCGGGGAGACATCAGAACGTGTGGGGAGCTTAGTTGGCTGCAAGCAAGGGGAGAAGAGGGGGGAAAAAGCTTAGATTTCTTGAAGTGAGTTTTCTTTTCTTTTCTTTTTTCTTTTTTCAAGTGTCTCCAGTTTATTTTCACTTTGTGGCATTCATTAGATTTCAGTTCAAGAAAAGTGCAATCTGTTCCTTGCCAATCATCAACAGAAACCCAAAAGTTTAGGAGTGATAGAAAAACATTTCAGGTAAACATCATTAGAACTTCGGCAGCACAAGCACGATATTATTAATATATACACTTCTGCTTTTCAGATATTTCCCCATCCAAGAGAGAGAGGGTGATAACAAAACAAAACTTTTGTTTCCCATAAGGATGCGCTTGAGCAAATTTTGCTTGGGGTCCAAAGCCTGGTTGTAAGTTTTCCAAATTATTCCCAGCAAGGAATTCTGAGATGCTCCACCAGCCGAGGCACGTGCTCACTCGTACACACAGCGTGGATAAGTTAAATAAAGAACATGATGAGTAAGCACCAGCTCCGGGGGCTCCTTTCCTGTTCCTCAGACCTTCCTAATATGCTAAATATTGGAGAAATGGTTCTGCTATCGTGTTGTTTAGGATTCAGTCAGGGAAGTAGCCCACTGTGACTGCCACAGAGTATGGGGATTATTACAGGGACTGAATCTTACGTAATTGCAGGATCTGGTGGTGAGGCTGGATTCAGTGTGGGTCCGCAGGACCTGAAGTTGGGAAGAAAAGCTGGACATAAAGTGGGAGAGCAAGGACAAGTTGAAACCCATGAGGACAAACGGAACCAGTGAACAAACAGGAGTCATTTCTGTGATGACACAGGGGCGATCTACAGAAAGAACTGACTCCCTTGGCCACATATCTGTGCAAGAACTTGACCTAAGACTCGAAGAGACAGAATTAATGTAGATAGCGGGGGCTGGAGGAGAGGGGCCCAGCTACTGCCCCTCACCAGCAAGGAGATGCAGCAGGTCAGTGACAACATGCACTAACTGCAGTGTGGCCCAGAGCCCTACTCCCAACTTTCTGAGCATAAGGACAACTGTTTCACTTCACCTTCCCAGTCATGCACAGATTTCTGTGCAGCCAACCTTAAACCTAACAGGAAGGCAGTTCGGGGAATCGTATTACAGCTCTCCTGGGTTGACCCGTAAAAAGCACCATAGCTGCATACCCAGTTCCACTTTGTCTTGAGAAACCAATGTGACATAGTTTACATAGTTCCATATGTGAGTATTAATACCAAATACATTACCTGAAGGTTGGTGGAAGAGGACAAGGAGAGCTCGAGTTAGGGATGGAGCCAAGTGGTTAAATTATAGGATGGCCTGCAGTGAAGCATGGTTAGAAAATGTACACTAGTCAGGGATCAGGGAGCAAATCAATATCACATATTGATTTTATTCAAATACTATTAGAAGTCCTACGTGAGGGGGAAGGCTATCCACAGCCACCTTCAGAGCAGGTACAAAGAGTGAGAAAGCTAAAATATTACAGTCCCATTATAACTGGCTAACATATTATCTGGAACTCTATGTGCATTCAACCTAAAAAGCAATAAACAAAGACTCTATTTCTTTTTATTTGTTGATTCATTTATTTTCCAACATATTAAGGGGGTACAAATGTTTTTGTTACATGGATACCTTGCATAATGCTTAAGTCAGGGTTTTCGATGTGTGTATCACCAGAGTAATGTTCATTGTACCTGATCATTGTATCCAATAAGTAAGTTTTTATCCCACATCTTACCTCCCAGCCTCCCCCTTCTGGGTTTCCAATGTCATTTATATCTCTTTGTGCCTGTGTGTACCCATCATTTAGCTCCCACTAATTAGTGAGAACATATGGTGTTTGGTTTTCCATTCCTGAGATACTTCACTTAGGATGATAGTCTCTAGTTCCACCCAACTTGCTGCAAATGGCATTATTTTATTCTTTTTTGTGGCTGAGTAGTACTCCATTATATATAAATACATATATAATGTATACACACATGCACACACACACACACACACACACACCACATTTTCTTTATCCATTTGTCAATCAATGGGCACTTCGGTCGGTTCCACATCTTTTCAATTGTGAATTGTGCTGTGATAAACATTCAAGTGCAGGTGTCTTTTTTAGTTATTTTTATAAAATGACTTCTTTTCCTTCTGGTAGATACCCGGCACTGGACTTTTTGGATCTAACAGTAGGTCTACATTTATTTCAAAGACTCCATTTTTAAGCTGGTTTCACATTGGCATGTCCAAGTTGATTTAAAATTGCAAGTGTTGAAGAATATATTGATATAAATGAGATCTTAGACATGATTTAAAAAGAGAGCAATAGCCACAAGATAACCTGTGCTGTCATCAGAGTTAACTCAAAATATTTGTAGGTCTCATTGTTTATCATTATCAGGAGAATAATGATAGTTTCCCTTAAATCTAAAATAGGTTTGTGGTTCATTGAAGTTGATTTTCACTTATGATTTTGGATCAAAACACCCAAATTTAAAATTATTCAATCTTATAATTAACCAAAGGGTGATTGGCCCTAATGGCTTTCTGGAAACACATGCATACATACATACACACACAGACACACACACACCTCACACACAAATACATATAAACATACACACAGAGAGAAATTATAAGTGCAATTCCTGTCCACCAGAGCTAGTCCTACTTTCCACTCTCCCCTACAGGTTTGTTGTTCCTGAATTGTTTCTATGTATTTTCAGATCTCTCCATACTTAAATCCATACACGTACATGCATATATGTACATATACACATTTAAGTGTACTTTTTCTCTCTGATAGTGAACTGTATTGTCTTTATTCTCTTGCAATTATATTGAACACCTTCCTATATAAATAATAATAGGAATATCTCATTCTTTACATGCATTCCACTTTGTCTCTTTACCATAATGTATTTCATCATTCCTTTACTGATGGGCATTTAGGTCACTCCCCTATCCCCTTTTAAAAAATAATATACTCTGCTAAAAGCTGGTGGCATCTCTTCTTTCTTCTTTGATCTTTTATACCTCATGCATTGGGTTCTAGGGCATGAGTAAGAAGCTATGTCCTTGCACTTACCTGCAGACCAAAGAGAACATTAACTTGCGTACTTCTCTCATGCCACAAATATGTGGTTGGTTTGTTTATTTCTCCTCACTCAGATGGAGATGATACAGCGCATGTGTGGGCCTGCCTTCACAGTCTTGGTCCATTGCTGGGCCCACTGTACCTGAAAAAGCCAAGAATGTTTTTCCTCAGTTCTATATGGCATTACTAAAACAAATTTCCCAGTTTCAAAACGATGTTATGTGGCTCATGGCCACAATAAATTTTTCAGAAATAGCTAATTATGTAAACTGCTCGATATGGACCTAATAATTAGTATAGTTCCACAATCAAGAATGCTCAGCTCTCCCTACACTTCTAAGAAATATTATTCTGTATATCTCATGTCTAGATTCTTTGCATGAACATCACTTTGAGCTAAAGGGTCCATCTCTCCTGACCAGAATACCCCTTCCTGAGAAACACCTCATAGAACAAGATGAACACAGACACTTTGCAGCCACTGGTTGATCTGTTTCTTCTCTGCATGGATTGTGTAGGTTTGTACTTAGTCCCCTTTTAATCAATTAGCAATCAATGCAAATGGCAGAATCATTTGTTTCTTATCAGCAAGTCTCCCTTCGGCTTTAGCACTTTATTGTGTACTGATCATGCTCTTCATAAGAGAAATCAGAACTTCAAATCAATAGGTTGCTTAGCCTAATCCAGCCTACAAACCAGTCGGTTCTGCCTGGGAAACTATATAGCATATGTCAGATGCATTGTGTGACTGAAGGCCACTGCCTTCCAGAAAACTTGGCTTCTTATTAGAACCCACGGATGATTGAATATAAAAATATGGTAGCCAACCAAGTATTGCCTATAGTTCTCTTGTAAAAATAAGCCTACAAAATCTCAAGAATGAAACTTTAATTAGAGTGACATTCTCCTACCCTTTACCCTTCTCATATTTTCATCATTGTTTGTTTCTTTGCCACTCTAGGTTGTAAGCTACTTGCTTGTCATGTATACCCTAGACAACAATGAAGAAAATGAAAAAAGGAAGGAAGGAAGGAAGAGAGGAAGGAAGGAAGGAAGGAAGGAAGGAGGAATGGAGGGAGAGAGAGAAAGGAGAAGGGGAAAGGAAGAAGGAAACACTTTTGAGGTAGTATGCTGTGGAAAGTTAGAATTTGAATAAAATCAAATGGATAGATATATTTGAATGTACCAGCCACTCTACCAACATGGGAGCTATTAATATTATGCCATCTGTGCCAAATGCAATGGTTTAACAACGTACTAGGCATGACTCATGGGACTGGATTGTTTGGGATACTTAAAAAAGGATATTTCCTAAGCTCATCTGGTATACTCATGAACGGAGCTGATAGGCATGACTGATCTTTGTCAAGAAGCCTCAGAGTTACCCAATTATAGAGGTCAGCTCCTTAATCCAGTATCTAACCTGGTTCCTGCACCTAGCAGGTTCTCAATAAATGTTAGGAGAATAAACACTTAGATCAAGGGATTCTCACAACTGCTGTTAATAAGCCTATATTTCTTGCCTACTGTTTTTAACAACATATGACACTATGAATAAAAATAAAAGAAAAAACTACAGAAATCAGAAGGTAAAAATACTAAAAATTGTATAACATATTAATAATTTAAAGAAAATTAAAAGTGGGCAAGAAGTGATATGATGCCATCATAAAAGTAGCATAAGTAGACAGTCAGAGGAGAGTGGTGTTGGATGAGATCAGACAGGTCCCCGAGGACCAGAGGGGGCAAAGCTTTTCACCATGGCCATTTGAATTTATTGATACTTTATCATTTTATTTTATTTTATTTTATTTTATTTTTCTTAAACTTAGTGGCTTTATTTAATAATCCTGTAGTTTTCTTATGCTTTTAAAAAATTCCTTTAAAATATGATATATGAATACGTTATATAAGCAAGGAATCAAGAATGACTTTATCTTTCCAAGTCCATCAACCATGGGATGTGATATATAGTAGATACTCAAAACTGTGAGTTTTTTAAATAAATAAATGGCTAGTAAATATTATTGGCTAATTTCTATAAAATAATTGGCATTTTCAAAGAATTGTTTAGAAGCTACTCCAATTGATAACATTGTGTTATTCATATAGTGATGCTGATATGCATGTCACATGTTGCTGAGCAACTATAAATGTGTTTTGAGTTATGAATTAGTTTGCTATAAACACACCTTTATTTCCTGATATATTGGAAGGGCATATTATGATAACGTCTCTTAGGGAGCGAGTTCACATGCAGGATGAGAAGGAATTCTTGACTCAAAGATTAGGATACGTTTGAAGCAAGAAGTTTATTTTACTTTCCAAGAGAGGAAAGGGCATGGCAGGAAAGAAAGAAAAAGTGCCGGCCCCAAGGATAAGTGGCTTGAGTTTTCATTGAGGTTATAAAGAGCGGAAAAAAAAAAAAAAAAAAAAAAGGTAGTTATCACTGCAAGACGATAATGGCAGGCGGTTGTGTTCATTTTTTCTCTGTTAGGCTGGCTTTATCAGACTTCTCTGGAATGTGGTCTCCTGAATTGGAGGAGGGTCACACCCTTTCTGTCTGTTCAGTGCTCTTCAAGTGATGTAAAACAAACTCTTAAAGACAACAAGTTGAGCCATAGGTGGTTAAGCTAACAAAGGGGCATTGCGTGCAGTAATTTTTTTATGCTTACTGACAATGTCATCCTTTCAATGTCAACTTCCATGATGTTAAAGAAAACGGCTGCGTGGCTTTTATTTATTTATTTATTTATTTATTGCTTATTTGGGGTATGAGCAGGTAGATTTCTATATTTTTCTTTATTCTACTCCTATATCAAATTTGATGTTGCTTTTATTTTTCTCAAAGAGAAATTTGGAAAGATCCCGAGAACTTTATAAATGGCATACACATATAATGAAAAACACATTTTCCAAACCTTGAATTACAAGGCTTCGGAAATGCAACATAGGTGAGTTCTGTTCTTCTCTGCAAGATATAAAATAAAATAGAGCACTAAGCCCTAGGCAGATCCCTGGTCTATGAGCACCTTTTAAATCACAATGAAGCACGCAAACCAGCAGTGGCCTGGAGGGAAACAGAGACTGGAAAGCAGGGGGTGTGGTTTAAGCCATGATTCCACCTCTTAATACCTGCAAAGTTTGCGTAGTTGATTGAATACTCTAGTATTTATTTTTTCAATGTGCAAATAGGCATAATAATACTTTCCTCTTAGAGTTTTATGAGGACCAAATTAAATAATATTTTTATAGAAATGAACTAGTAGCATGATCATTGGGCATATTATACCATAAATAATGCCTATTCTCTTTATTAATAAATGCATCAGATATTCAAATTCAAACTGTACTTTTCATAAAGCTGGTTGAGTGAGGTGGGACATTTAATGATTGTGTGTGTGCCACACCTAAAGGTATTCCTTGACAGGAACCCAATGCAGAAGAATAATTGCTGATCTTTGACACACAGAGTAATCAAGCATCAGGAGAGGTGGGGGTCTGGACAATTTTTTAAAGTGTATTATTTTACCTGCCTATTTTTTAAACCACAAAATGAGAAGAAGACAAGCACCTCAGTTGGGGTGTTATTATTCTCATTTTATAGACGAGGAATCTAAAGCTCAGAAAGTTTCATTAAACCTCCCTAAAACACAGATGGAGAAAGCACCAATTGCTATCTCATACTTTTTTTAATTTTTAAAAAATTATTTCAATATATTAAGGGGGTACATGGATGGTTTTAGGTTTTAGGTTACATGCATCGTTTTTGTAATGTTTGAGTCCTGGCTATAGGTGTGCCCATCACGCAAATAGTGTTCATAATACACATTGGTTTATATTCCCCTCCCTCCCTACTCCCTCTTTCTGGTTGCTTTTACTTCCCTCTGTGCACATGTGTGCTCATCAGTTAGTTCCAATTTAATAGTGAGTACATGTGGTGGTTTCTTTTTCCATTCTTTAGATACTTCACTTAGGAGAATGGTCTCCAGTTCCAACCAAATTGTTGCAAAAGATATTAATTCGTCTTTTTTATGGCTGAGTAGTACTCCATGGTGTACATATACCACATTTTATTAATCCACCCATGAACTGATGGGCACTTGGGTTGATTCCAATGCAAACTAAAACCACATTGAGATATAAGCTTACCCCAGTTAGAATGGCATTTATTAAAAAGTCCAAAAGCAATAGATACTGGCATGGATGCAGAGAAAAGGAATATTTAACACTGTTGGTGGGACTGCAAATTAGTACAACCTCTATGGAAAACAGTATGGATTCCTCAAAGAACTAAAAGTAGACCTACCATTCAATTCAGCAATCCCACTACCGGGTATTTACCCAAAGGAAAAGAAGTAATTTTATCAAAAAGACACCTGCACTCAAATGTTTATTGCAGCACAATTCACAATTGCTGTCTCACGCTTTGTATATTCTCATCTCCTCATTCTATAGATGAGAAAACTGAGGCCCAAAGCAGGTAAGTGAGGATGGGAGGAATAAGGAATGGCCTTCGAGTCAGACAGCCCTGCATTTTCAATCCTGCTGCTACCTTTGCAGGCAGTGTGAGCTCTGACAAAAACAATTAACCTCTCTGAACCTCCATAGATTCTAAATGCTGTATTTTTAATTGGCTTGCTTAGCATTTCCTAACATACATCCCTTTGGAACACTTGTTCTATCGGATGTTTAAAAGTGTTAAATAAGTCAGTGGTCCAATAAGTCTTGGAAATGCTAGTTTTAAACAAAGTTAAGCAAGTTCCTATATTGCAAAATCTTCGGAGTCTCTACAATGCTAATTGCATCAAAATCTCCATGGGAGCAGGGAGCAGGCAGGAAGCATCAATATTTCAAAGAAAATAATTTGGGAAGTCAAATTCTTTGTGTTCCATTCCATTGTTTTGTATCTGATTGTTTCTAAAAGGCATCCCTTTTTTTGTCATTTAAACATCTTTTTTATTTTTTCACATATAACCACTACACAGATCAAGATACAGAACATTCTTCCCTGAGAAGTTTCCCTCCCACTCTTCCCAGTCATCTTCCCCAAAAGGAGCCAATTTTCTGACTACTGTCACCTTTAAGTAGTTTTATCTACTCAGGGACTTTATGAAAAGGAAATCATACAGGACACACTTCAGTGTGGCTGGCTTCCTTAGCTCCATATTTATTTGTTGTTTGATTTATTGCTGTTATTTATACTGTTTTTGGTGGTTCAGCCACTTTATTGAGATGCATAATTGGCACATATCAAACTGCCCTTATTTAAATTGCACCATTTTATAAGTTATGGCATACATACGAAATGATCACCACAATCAAGACAATGAACATATCCATCAGCCAAGAGTTCCCTCCACCACCCTTTATCATTCCCTCCCTCCTACCACCTTCCCCACTGTCACTGAGCCACCTGACCTGCATTCTGCCACTATAGATTGATTTGCATTTTCTAGAATTTTAAAAAAATTAAAATGACACAACATATATTCTTTTTTCTGGTTTCTTTCACTCAGAAAAAATTATTTTGAGACTCATCCATGTCATTGTATGTATTAATATTTACTTCTTTTTTATTGTAGAGTAGTGTTCCACCGTATGGACATACCATAATTTGTTCATCTATTCACCAGTTAGTAGATATTTGATGTGTGTCCAATTACTGGCTATTACAACCAATGCTGCCATGAATATCCATGTACAAGTCTTTGAGCATATGCTTTCATTACTCTTGGGTAATAGGTAAGATAGGAATGATTAGGCATGTGCTTTACTTTTGCAAAAAGTGTCAGTGCATATTTTAAAGTGCTTGTACTGCTTTACATTCTAACCAGCAGTGAATAAGGATTCCAGTTCCTCCACATCTCCACATCCTCTCTAAGACTTAGTATGGTCAGTCTTTTTTTTTTTCAATTTCAGTCATTCTAATAGATGTGTAGAAGTATCTCCTTGTGTGTTAATTTGCATTTCCCTAATTACTAATGATGATGAGCATCTTTTCATGTGCCTATTGGCCACATCTAATTTGATGAGGTGTCTGTTCAAATTTTTTTGCCCATATTTTTATTGCATTTTTTCTTGTTGTTCAGTTTTGAGAGTTCTTGATATATCCTTTATGAGACATATAATTTGTTATTATTTTATTACAATCTATAGTGTTTCTTTTCAATCTTTCAGCAGTGTATTTTGAAGAGCAGAAGGCTTTAAATTTGATGAAGACCAATTTATCAATTTATGATTTTATAAATCATACTTTTGATATCACAGCTAAGAAATCTTTGCCTAACTCCAGGCCACAAAAAATTCATACTGTATTTTATTTTAGAAATTTTATGGTTCTAGGTTGTACATTTAGTTCTTTTATCCATTGTAAGTTAATTATTTATGTAGTGGGACATATGAATAGGATTTTATTTTTTGTTTATATATTTCCAAATGTTCTAGCACCATTTATTAGAAAGATTATTCTTTCCACACTAAATTATCTTTGCACCTTTACCAAAAATTGCTTGTCTATATAGATGGGGAATATTTCTGGACTCTATTCTGTTTCATTGCTTTATTTGTACATCTTTATAAATAAGTACCATACTGTTTTAATTACTGTGGCTTTATAAACTTTGAAGTCAGGTAGTGTAAATTCTCTGACTTTGTTCTTTTTCAAATTATCTTTGGCTTTTCTTTGTCTTTTGAGTTTCTATGTAAAGTTCAGAATCATCTTGTCAAGCCCTACAAAAATCTTTTGAAATATTTGATAGGGTTGGTTGTATTAAATTTATAAATCAATTTGGGAGAAATTGGCATCTTAAAAATATTGAGTCCTTCAACTAATCATAGTTTATCTCTACATTTCTTTATGCCTTCACTAATTTAACTCAGCTATGCATTTTACTTTCCATTGCATAGATTTTTCACATCTTTTGTCATATTTACATCTAAGTATTTTACATTTTTATGCTTTTGCAAATGGTATTATTTTTATTTCAATTTCCAATTTTGCTTGGAAAAATTTATCAATCTCTTCATACATCACATATTTATTCACCTCTTGGCATATGCTGTGTACTCATCATTATGCAAGATTTTGAGGATAATGTGGAAGAAACATAGAATATAAAACTATGATCACTTATTTCAAAAATTGATTTATTTACATGACAGATATATTTAAAATATTATTTATTTGGAAAGATGGACCTTAACCAACAGAAAAAAGTAGGTAATCATCCCAGGATATGGGTATCAAAATACAAATTTGGGGCTATAAATATTTTCCAACTTTGAGAAAAATAGGTAAATTTTATTATACATGTCCTCCGTGCCAGTCACTGGACTACTAAACACTTCATTTGCTTTTCCTCACCCAGTCCTCACATAAATTCTAGGGGATATTTTTCACTGAATCTTTGATTTATAGATAAGGAAACTGAGGTAGGAAAGCATGCATGGTCTCAGTGTGGAAGACTTCCAGGAATGGTAATTACGTGTGCCCTCAAATCGGGTCAAATTCAATGAGGGAGGAGAAGAAAGAAAAACATGCCAAGAAAGATTCACAGGAGCAAGGAGCCTCTAAACCCTGTACTACAGTTAGGGAACTGAACACTTCACATGCTAATCTCAGACATGTACTTGTTTTTCTGGAAGAGTTAGCAATCATCTTAGAGTTGCTAATATTTGTATGATTTTCAAGCTTATCAACTGTAATTTCATTTTATTGTGGGTATTAGTTTGCTAGGGCTGCCATAGGAAAGTACCACAAACTAAGTGGCTGAAACAACAGGTGTCATCTCACAGTTCTGGAGGCTAGAAATTCAAAATCAAGGTGTCAGCATGTTTGGTTCCCTCTGAAGGTTGTGAAGAAAAACCTATTCCCTGCCTTTGACTTAGCTTCAAGATGTCTGCTGGCAATCTTTGACATTCCTTGGCTTGTAGAAATATGTACATGTCTCTGCCATCTTCATATGTCTGTGTCTAAATTGCCCCCTTTTAAAAGGACATCAGTCATACTGGATAAGGGGCCCACCCTACTCTAGAATGACCTTATCTTAATTAATTATGTCTGCCATGACCTTATTTCCAAGGAAGTTATAGTCCGAGATAATGGAGGTTAGCACTTGAACACATGGATTTGGGGGAGGACACAATTCAACCCATAACATAAACTTTAGAAGATAGTTTTGTTTTCTTTCGTTTTGTTTGTTTGTTTTTAGGTGAAAGCATAGTACCTAAGCCAGAGATGTCTTCCTTTGATGGGTGCAAATTTCAGTGATACATGTTTACGAGAGTATCATTAAAATATAATCACATCTTAAACAAAGCCCTTGTCATTATTAGTAACTAACAACAGCACAAAAACACAAGTAAGCCAAATTTGTTTAGGACTACATTATTCTCATTGCTATTTTTATTGAATCACTAACAATGAATCTGGTTTAATATGTTTATCTGCTTAATGTCGATCAGTTTTGCCTTTCCTGTTCTGTTATTCTGAAGAATGAGAGTATCACCAGATGTTATAACATAGATCAACTCTTTCTAACATGCTTAGTGGACCTCAGGAAAGCCCATTATTAAGAAAAAAGATATGTATGACTTTTGATGTAGGGCCCTAAGAAGTTGCTTAAATAAATTGGGGAATTTGGATTCGTCATTCATTGCTTTGACACCTGAAAGTAGACCACAACTATCCTCCAATAAAAATCGCCACCTTTCCCCTGCAACACCCATAGGAATAGCCAGTCAGTTCATATTTTACTGCCTGATTCAGCCCTTCTTGGGCCAATGGTGGATATTTACCCAAGTTGGGGTAATTGGTCTCTCTCTCAATGGAGACTTTGGATTAAAGACTCAGTGCTACCAGTAATGCTGAATGAGTTCCTGAATTAGAATGCTCTGTAAACCTAGGACTGGACTAGGCTTGAATACATGTAAACCAGAGCAGGTTGGAAAACTGGCCTACAAAGGTAGAGAAGAACGATGTTGGTAGGCAAAGAGAAGCAGAGAGAAGAGAGCATATAACCCTAAAGAGATGGAGGGAAGGGACTTGGTTCCCCAGTGCTCAGTCAGGGGGACTCACCTTCATTGGGCCAGCTAATCCATACCTTTGGGTTCCATGATATCCAACCTTTCTCATAGGCAAATGCCCCTTTACTAATCCATTGGTTGTGCAATATTTCTGTGATTCCCAGCCAAAAGAGCCTGTCAAAGACAGATGTTCAGTCCAAATCTCTCATTTAATATTCAAAAAATATTTATTGAGTGTCTACTATGTGTCAAACATTCTGCACCATGAAATCAAAGCTAAAGGAGCACTGGAGCTTCCAGTATCAACTAAGTCAATGATCACAGAACTGTGGTCAGTTCTATGACGGTGTAGCAGAGGCTGCTATGAAAGCATAGAAAAGGAGCATTTTATTGTACTCAGAAGTCTAGGTGGGACTTCTAAGAGAGGAATATTGTATTTGAGATTGCATTTATGCTACATTTTTGTTTTCATATTGTTTTACTTTTTTCCCCATCTAATATTTCTATTTTTATTTTTTTAATTTCAGAATGTTACGGGGGTACAAATGTTTAGGTCACATATATTGCCTTTGAAAATAGGTAGGAAATTGCTTGACAGAAAAGAGGGACAGGATATCCTTGGCAAAGGAAAAGTGCAGAGGAGTAAACTACCAGGAGGAAGAGAGGAGCTGCAAGTAGTCCCTACATCTGTGGGGCCATGTGCATGTGAGAGGGTGGCTGAGGGGAAAGCCAGGGAGAAGAAATGGCAGAGACAAGAGCTGTGAGTCCTGCCCTGAAACAAAGGGGGCTTCCAAGTAGTTTGAGGAATACAGTAATATGATCATATGTGCAGTTTAGGAAGCTTATTTTGGCAGAGTGTGGGGGGTCATTTCGAGGGCTATGCTGGAGGAAATGAGACAAGTCGGGAGGCTGACCCAATCATGCAGGTGAGAAATGGTGCAAGCCTAAACTAAGAAAATGGCACAAGGAATAGAAAAGGTGATGGATATGAGACATTTAGGAAAGAGAATATATAAGACCTGGTGACTGATTATATGTGGATTAAGTAAGAGGAAGGAATAATTGAACGATTCCTAGATGTCCCCCTTAGGCGATATTGATGATAATCCCCAAGATAAGGGAAACAACTCACTGTCCTTCCTCCTCCCTGTCAAAACGCCATCGCTTCAGATAGGCATTCATTTTCCTCCACATACCATGGGGTCCTGGGAGTGAAGGGCTATTTGTGACTGATCCTAAGCCAAACATGGGTAACCCCTTCCCCTGTAAGCAATGATTTAGGATTAGCCCCTTAATTTGGGGAATCAGAATTTAATGTTGTTTTGCTGTCATGACTTTGCAAAGAAATGCATGCATGAATGTACCAATATTGTTTTTCTTTTTGCCCTTGTTTTCTCCCTAGAATATATTTCAAGAATGCCTCTGAAAAAATACAATGCTGTGCTCAAGATGGAGATATCTCTACTACTCTGTGCTTAGTATATGCATTGACAAAGGACTGAAGTTTTTCACTGGTGTTTGTCATTTCACTGGAGAGTGGTTGGGAGAAGTTACTATGTATCACATGATTTCCACTGCTATGTACCAATCCTCTCCAGAAGTGGCTACCCCTAACTAACGCCAATAGTCTGAGCATGTGCTAGGCCCAGAAGGGAGTGTGAGGATTATGATGAGGGGGCAGAAGAGGGATAGAAGAAACTAGGTATCAGCATGAGCATGTGCAGGGAAAAGCCAAGTAGATGAATTGAGCTTTACTGTCTCTGTGCTTTTCATATTTTCCATTTTAATAAAAACAAAAAAGAAAAGAATTCTTCCATAAGCAAGAAAGATACAGTTACAGTCATAGAAACATACTCTGAATTTAAAGACATGCAAATGAAGGCTACTAGTTGCCCTACCCTCCTAGCATAGAAAGAGAATCAACTGTTCCCACCCAGCCTTGGTGGAAGCAGCAAGCTTTCATTTCTGAGAAATGTGAAAGATGTGGTGCATAATACCCCAATCAAAATGCATTCTTGTTTTGGACGCTCGTTTTGATTGTGTTTATTCATTGCAGTAGTGAACGCCGTCAGTCTATCCACCCGATGCAGCCAAAGAGTGGAGAAACTGCTGTCCCTGAAGATATCTGTGGCACCCAGAATGATGAAAAAAATAAGTGAAATTTAAGGTATTGAAGTCAAAACTACAAAGAGATATAAAAGAATAGGCAGGCATTAGAAGATGCACTGCAGGGGGTTGAGAGCAAGGAAGGGGGGGACAAAAATCTATTACAACAAAATAATAAAGTCTTTTTTAAAGTTTAAGGGGAAAATCATCTTGTTTTGTGAAAAGATGGCGAGACACGTTCATTGATCTTTTTAAGAGACAACGAAAAATTGGCCGTCAACTGGATAAAAGAAAATGAAGTTCCATTAATACAATCTGTCGAAAGACAACTCAGATAAATTGATCAATGCAGTACAAATCATTTCTAACCTTTCCCCCTATTTGGGGAGGATGTTTTTTCAAGAGAGTAAACAACATGCATCATCAACTTGAAGTGCTTTTTAGATGGCTTTTCCAGCAATAATGGAAATGGAGAATTTCTGGAACTAAGTATGTAATGCTTTTTTTAATTATTGGTCCAAAGAATATCAATACATTTGGAGAGATTTGGGCATGATTTTTTTTTTTATTTTAGTAACTTTCATGTTGGAATTTCTCCCTTGATTTGATCTTTGGACTGCTTTTTAGAAAACACTAATGTATAAGCCATAGTGGCTCCATTATTGAATCCAGGATCCACCATTTAAGACCATCTGCTTGAAAGGATAATCACATTGTTTATAGATTTCTGTACTAAAACTTTTAAAATAAGCTGCTTTTCTTCTCAACATTTTTGCTTCTCAATTTGAATGAAGAGCAAAAGAAAAAAGGAAATATTTATTTTTGTTTCTCCTTCCTCCCTTTCACTAAATGAAAGATAACTTATACAACATCCTCCAACTAAAAGTAGCCTAAGCAAAATATATATTGTACAGTTTCTAAGATAACTTTCTCATCCCCTATGGTAAAATTGCTTATTTTACTTTAATATATAGCTGTGAATATATATAATTTATTGTAAACTAGAAAATTCAGATATCTCAATGGTTATATGGAAATCTGTTTGGTACAAGACATATTAAATAAGACCTTTAAAAAAACGGGTTTCAGAGAACATGGGCTAATGTTAAAACTGTATTTACAAAACTCTAACTCAGGCTTGTTTGTTTGTTTTTGTGAGACAGAGTCTCCTTTGTCACCCTGGGTAGAGTGCAGTGGCATCCTCATAGCTCACTGCAACCTCAACGTCCTGGGTTCAAGCCATCCTCCTGCCTGAGCCTCCGAAGTAGCTAGGATTACAGGCACACATCACCACACCTAGCTAATTTTTCTATTTTTAGTAGAAAAAGGGTATTGTTCTTGCTCAGGCTGGTCTCAACTCCTGAGCTCAAGCAATCCTCCTGCCTCAGCCTCCCAGAGTGCCAGAGCCACTTTGCCCAGCCTAACTCAGTTTTTTAATTGTGTATTTGTCACCATGATTTCAGGTAAGCAGGTGTTTAAAGTAGTTCTTACCATATCTCCAAACCAAAATAATGATGTTGTCGTTCCTGGATGTTAGCCTTGTATAGACTGTAAAACCTGTGAAACACAGCTTTTTAGTACTATGTTTTCTAAATGTGTTTTTGGTTTTTTTTGAAGGATTCATCATGTTTGTATTAAATACACTGAAATTTCTTCCCAGAGAGGCATTTGCTGAACATAAAATCCCAGAAAATTGTCAAAATAGGTAAACACATCTATGAGCACACACACAGGGCAGGGGCAAGGACCACAGTCTCTGGATCTCAGCAGGTGACACCAACTGAAATATTGCTCTTTAGGCCCTAACAAAATTCCTCTTTTGGCTACTTCTCTCAAAACCTAGAGGGGAGCAGGCAGGCTTTCCAGGACGTGAGTTCAGCATTCTTAATCCTTTAAGTAACAACTGCCCTAGAGATTGAATTGCCTCCTTCTAGGGAGAAGATTCACCGTTCGGATTAGGACTACAGTTACCCGAAGATCAGTGAATGAAGGGGGTGAGTCTTCTGTTCCGTTAGCAATGTTCTAAAGCACAGTTTAACAACTTGCTAAATGCTTATAGTATACTTTTTTCGTTTTTTCACTTTCCTTTTTCTTTCTCTGTTTTTCTACTTCTCTCCTTTTCTTTTCTTTCTTTTTTTTTTTTTTTTTTTTTTTTGGCTGAGGTAGTGCGAGAAAAGGAGACACAGAGATGTAAAGATTCATAGAGAAGTCAGAGAAAAACATGATTTACAAAAATTTCTTAAAATTATAAGAAATATATTCCAGGCAATTCCAAAGAGTCAATCTTTTCAGAGAGAGCCATTTTCTCAGTCTGGCAGGTTTTTTGAAGAAGGTTGTTGTCCAAGAAAGTTTGAGCAATGTTTTAGTTCATGACATTTATTTTTTCTTTTCCTTTTTTTTTCTTTCTGATCCAGACCTACAGAGACTTTTTTTTTTTTTTTTAAATGCAGGCAGGGACCTTTACAACTTGTATCCTGATGCTCCAGCTCATAGGATTCCTGGATGAATTACTGTCTTCTCTTTTCTTTACAGAGGTGTTTTACACCTAGGAAAGAGAATTCAAGAAGACAGAAATGACGAATCATTGTAATTTTGTCTATACTATTGAGAATATCATGCTAAATAAGTTCAAAGCTTTTACTAAGTGAATCAGAAGGAAACAATATAATAGGAATAATATTAAATGTAATGAATTTCCGTATTTTCTTTTTTTCACCGTAAGCTATGGAGCAAAGTTCTCTCCTGGCTCGCATCTGGATCCAGGTTTGCAGATCACAATTCATGCTCTGCCTGTCAGACCCTTTCTCCCCTTCTCTGTCCACCTTACACTTTTACATCATGACAGCATCCTAAAGGCATTTCCATACAGACAAAACTCAATATATTGTAACATATGCTCATCCAGTTACTTACTTAAGAAGCACATACACACTCTTACTTGATATTGTTTTTAGGTTTTGTTATAAAATCTAATAAAACATTTTGACCACAGATAGATGCAGGAGGGTTTCTATAATTTATTCCATTTCCTTTTATTTATTTATTTTGTTTGGAGGGGCTAAGTTACCAAATTTATGTATCTGTCACATTTCAGGTAAATTTGTAGTGCTTATGAGAAAAATGTGAAAAGAAAGATTCTGGAAGAATCAAATTCAATGACGGTGTGTTTTATAAAGCTGACAAGGATTTAAATGGAGGGTAACCTAGACCCAGAAAGTTCTGCAGGAAAAAATGAGAAATTATTATTTATTGAATTCATACATTATAAGCGTTTGACCCAAGGCACCGTGCCACACACTTGACATTTACTACAACATTTAGTCTTCACAACACTGTTGTGAATTAGCTTTGATCCCTATTTTAAAGGTAAGCCCACTCAGTCTCATTAAAGAGAAATAATTTGCTCAAGCAGTCGGGAAATGGCAGGGCCCAAGTCTGGACCAAGTGTATCTGACTCCACTGTGGGAGTTCAGAGGAACTATAATAGCATGTTTTCAATTGTGTTCACAGAGAGAGAGAGAGACGTGTATGTGTGTGTGTGTGTGTGTGTGTGTGTGTGTATCATACATACATATATATATTTAATGTAATAAAATAGCATTTAAATGCCTTTTTGTAGAATTCTTTATTTCAGGTGTTTTATTTTTGGTTTCCACATTCCTCTGTGGTAAAAGCAGTAATGATGTATTAATAGATCTGATTGCATAGAAAATAAAACACTACTCATTTTATGAAACTTCTTGTTTCTCTATGAGAACCTTTTCTCAAGACCATCTTTCCTAACCCAAGAGGAGATACTGCTTCAATCCCCAAGAGATATTTTATAATTTTAAATCTCACCAATCCCAGGTTTTTATGCCATTTGATAAGAAACAGTGCTTGCGAAATCAAAAAGAGAATAAATTCTTTAAATCTCCATTCATATGCAATGAACTTAACAGGAGAATCACAATTTAGTTCACTCATTAAATATTTAACGAGTGCCTATTTTGTACCCAGCACTCCTCTAGGTCAGGCAAGGAAATGACACAGACAGTATCCGTCCCTCACAGAGAGAGAGAGAAAGAGAAAGCATGTACATAACTAGACATAGAAGTACATGTGCAGTGTAATTCCAGGTAGTAATAAATGCACTGAAGGAAAGGAAAGCAGGTCCAGAAGATGGTGAGTGAGTAGAGAAGGCACTGTTGCAGGTAGAGCAGGGGACACAGCCATACCTGTGCAAGGACCTCGATGAAGTGAGAGAACAATGGAAGTGTATTCACAAGGCCTACTCCAGGAGGTGGGAAGAACAGCACAAAAACCTGGCAAAGCTTGGTGAGTCCCAGCA
Source organism: Indri indri (assembly GCA_004363605.1). Lineage (NCBI taxonomy): Eukaryota > Metazoa > Chordata > Mammalia > Primates > Indriidae > Indri > Indri indri. The sequence goes on from RJWJ010012831.1 coordinate 37,179, forward strand.
ACTGGGAGGTGGCCAGTGTGGCCGAAGGAGCTGATCCAAGGCAAACAAGAGGAAAGGTGAATCTTCAGCGAAAGCAAATGTCAAATTGTATGTGGCCTTGAAGTAGGAGCTTCACTTTTATTCCACGTGTGCCGGAAAGTCATCAGATGTTTGGGAGTGATGTGGCATGACTCTTGTTTAAAAACAAAATCGCTTTTCTGCCTTCTCTTGTATTAAATGAATATTTTCTAGTGTAAAATGATTTTGATAATTTTTAAGTATAATTTTTAGTTATTTCCTTAGTGATCACTCTAAGAGTTACAATATATATCTCAAGTTATCTGAATCTACTTCAGATTTTACCGAAGACAATTGTATAGGCACATAGTCTTGCCTACATAATTACCTTTTTTTTTTTCTGTGTGGATTTGAATTACTGACTAGTATAACTTGCTTTCAGTCTAAAGAACTTCCATTAGTATTTCTTGTAAAGCAGTTCTGGTAGAAATAATTATCTTACGTTTTATATAGATTGGAAAGTATTTACTTTGCCTTTATATTTTAAAGATAATTTCATTGAATATATGATACTTGGTTGACAGTTTTACGTTCAGCACTTTGAAGCTATCACCCCATTGCCTCTAAATTCCATTATTTCTAGTGGGAAGTCAGCTGTTAATCTTAGGAGGATCTTCTTGTCATGAGTCATTTTTCTCTCACTAGTTTCAAAATATTATTTTAAACTTTGACTTTCATTTGGACTATGGTGTACCTAAGTGTTAATAGATCTCCTTACATCTATACTACTTAGAGTTCATTGATTGACCTTATGGATGTTTACATAATGTCTTCATCAAATTTTGGAAGTTTTTAGCCAGTATTTTTTGAATATTTTATTTGTCCCTTTCTTTCTCTCCTAAACTTCTGGTACCCTTATTATGTGTAGTTGGTGCATTTTCTGGTATCTCACATTTTTCTGAGGCTCTATGCATCTTTTTTCATTTTTTTTCTCTATTCTTCAGATCGCTTGATTGCTACTGAATCTATTTTCAAGTTTGCTGATTCTTCTGCCTTCTCATATCTACTGGTGAGCCTTGCTAATAAATGTTTTATTTTGGTTATCATACTTTTAATGCCAAAATTTCCACTTGATTCTTTTAAATAAGTTTAAATCTTTATTGGTATAAACTATTTGAGAATGCATTGCCATCATACTTCTTTGCATTACTGAAGCATGGTTTCCTATAGTCTTTGAACATATGTATATGTGTCTATATATATTATATATACATATATTTATATATATATATATATATATATATATATATATATATATATATATAACACAATCGCTTTAAGTTTTTTGTCTGCTAAGTTCACCATCTGGGCCTCTTCCAAAGCAATTTCTATTGCCCACTTTCTTTCCTCTGTATGAGTAACACAGTCCTCTTTCTTTGTAGATCTTATTTTTCTTGTTGCTGTTGAAACTGAAAATTTCAAAATGATACATTCTAGCAGTTCTGTATAGAGATTCTCCTTATCAATACAGCCCAGGTATTGTTGTTATTTGTTTGGTTGTTTATTTATTTGTTTAGTGACATTGTTAAACTAATTCTACCAAGTCTATTTCCCCTGTAGCATGAATTTTTGAATGTCACTGATCAGATTTTAATCCTTGTCTTTATTTTGTCACCTGGCTAGCTAGATGTTGCTCCTGGGTTTGCATGAGACATTTATTCATCATAGGCTATATTCAAATACTCTTAGCCAGATAGATTTTTACCTTCTGCCATTGGGTGTGCATGTGTGGCTTGAAGGCTATCACAGCTCAGGAAGTTTATGTTTTGTTTTTTGTTTGTTTGTTTACCTATGTTCAGCCAGTGACTAGTAATTTTGAGGTACCCTCTCTGCTCTTAAGAAATCACAGCCTTAAGAATGCACACAGTCTTCTAGATTGCCAGGGATGACCATGACATTTTTCTATTTGGATTCCTAATAATTGTCCTTGGATCAGAATAAGTTATTACTCAGTCGCTGTTCAGCCAAAAGTTGTATTTAAGCCTTTTGTGCCAGTGAGGCCCTGTGATAAGAATCCTGTGTGTGATTTGGGAATGCTTTCAAGGGAGCCCTCATTTTCTTTGTCACACTTATCTAGAGTAGACCACCTAGGATAGAGCTTCTGAACGTGGAGCTTGGGGATGAGAAGGAGATTAATGGAGCAATCAGGGATTTCAATACCATATACTCTCATTGTTTTTTATGAAATTCAGCAGATTTTCTTGAATGAATATTTCTGCTTTTGCCATATGCCCTTAGGACACTTTTCATAAAGAATAAAAAATTGTTTTCTTATAAATTTTTATGAGTTAAATTGTCGTTTCACTGGAAAGAGGATACGATGAGCTTTTCTCTTCACCCTTCTGGAAGTACTAATCACTAATAGTGTTCTTCAGTGTAGCATCAGTCTCCTTTTAGCTGAATGCAGTAGCTTATGCTCCTGTAGTCCTAGATACTTGGGAGGCTGAGGAAGGAGGATTGCTTGAGCCCAGGAGCTTGAGGTCACAGTGAGTTATGACCATGCCACTGCACTCCAGCCAGAGTGACAGAATAATACTCTGTCTCTATGAAAGCAAGAAAGCAAGAAACCGAGAAAGAAAGAAAGAAAGAAAGAAAGAAAGAAAGAAAGAAAGAAAGCAAGCAAGCAAGCAAGCAAGCAGCTTTGGTCTCCAAAGCTAGTTTCAGGTGATACTCTGATCTCATTTGGAGGCATACATACTGAATCCTTGCTTTATGCACTTATTTTTAATTTATCTAATTTATTCAACATGCTGCAGGAATATTCTAGGAGAACTATTTCAGCCATAGCCATGCTAATTCTAAGAAGAACCCAAACCAGTACTTCGCTGAACCAGTCATTAATTGCTTGAGGTCCATGTGTCAAGCAAACCAAACCTTCCACCTAGGAACTGGTGCATGAGTATCCTAAGCTTACTTGGTTTGTAATTCTTAACAATAGTGGTACTCCTTTGGGTGGCGGCAAAGCCATCAATTGAATCAGTTATTTGGGGAAGTTAAAATGCTTGATAAAGGGAGAAAAGGCAGATCATCTGAGTTTAGTTTGTAATCTGAATGATGCCAAACCATTTTCCCATTTCTTCCTGATGTCTGCAGTACCCCTGATTCTTTAAAGCAGTGAAACCCAGAGTAACAATGAGATAACATTTCTTGCTAAATTACATCCTAGTGTATCCTTGCAATAAACACCTATTACCAAAGGCAAGATGTGTGTGTCTCTTTCTTAGAACCTTAAAGAGCCTGGCTATATATCTTGCATTTCCTACAGAGAATTATCCCCAAACATCCATGTTAGTTCGCACAAGATGAAGTTTCCACTCTAACTACAAATGAGTTTGCATTGTTCAGGTTGTATAGCTAACTTATGGTTCCCTGAATCTCATTTTTGAGGGGTTTTGTTTAATTTAATAGAAAATCCAATTATTATGTAAATATAAACGCAGTATAATTGCCACAAACAAGTAAGCATGACAATGAACTGGTGGAGTTTCTGGAGTTAAAGGAACCTGTAATTTATGAGTGTCTCTCAGGTACGATTGATACAGCCAGTTCAGAGAAATGTTTTTAACCATTTCTCCCCAACGTAATGTTAATGTTTTCACTTTTAGATCATCTTATTTGATGTATGTCAGTGAAAAAAAAAGTTGCTTTCAGAAGGAATGTATCACAAATTCATTTTTCTCCTTCTTAAAACTTATTAAAGACAAAAAGCTACAAACATCATTATTTAAAATGCACTTTTTAAAAATGTTCCCAGCAGATGTTTATGTAGAAAAAAATGCTGGATCTCTCTTGGCAAGACACAGAAGTAACATTTCTTGAGGGTTCTAGTTGAAAAATTTGTCTTTGGCTTCATGTCTTTAAACATCTGCAAAAACAAAATAATCTTTATTATAACTT
>RJWJ010012832.1:0-41197 GCA_004363605.1 Indri indri
TTTTAAAAACTTGGGCATGTTATTACCATCAAAATGGGATAAAAATGTGACTTTGCGGAGATTAAATAGAAATATCCATCTCTTCATGATTCACATTTATTGCATACCAAAAAATGATATGGGAGAAACAAATCACAAGTAGATGTCACAGGTATATTCATATATAAAACAACCAATAAATGAACAAAGGAGAATAAACTTACGGATATATTATATAAATGTATAGATGTGTTAGTGTCCAGTTATTTATTTATTTATACTTACCTGCTAGATTTTCCCACCAGCACGGTTCACAGGAGCTCAATCTCCTAACTGCCTCCCAAACTCAGTCCCCCGCCCCCAAACTTCACCTCCTTCTTCTGTGTATTATTTATCAATTACCAATAACTACTCATTAAATGACTGGTCCGCTTTCCTCAACTACACTCAGATAACGTGTCAATTATATCCACTAAGTATTTGTGGATTTGCATTCTTCTCTCAATCCTTTAGATCCACTAACTGAGCTCAAGCCCTGGTGATGTTTTCTTTGAGCCACAGCAGTAGCCTCCAATCTTGTCCCTTGCATGTTTATTCTCCATTCAGTCTCCAGGATCTGATCCTGTCACATAACTGCTTGCAACACTTTGTGGTTTGAGGATGAACCCAAGTCCTTAACAAGGCACACAGGTCCACAGACTTGGTCTTTATTTATCTTCAGGCTCATATCTTGTCACTTACCTACTTAATCATCCCTTCATCATCACACGTACAATGATCCTTGCCTTGGTGTCTCTGCTCCTGCGATTCCTCTCTGCCTTGAATGTACTTCCCCCCACCCCTTCCTCCCCACCCTCATTTTTTAAGACTCAATTTAGGTCACATCTTTCCAGCCCAGGCTAGGTCCATTTTAATTGGTAATATAATGCCTAAGTTGTTTTAGGTTAGGTCCTGCAGCTTTCCACTGCCATAAAGCCCTGTGCATAGTGCCAATCATGGTGCTTACCACATATTTTTCTGATAATCTATTTAAATCTCTGCTCACCCAACCCTAATTTGAATCTGAACTCCTTGGAAGAGGGGCTTTATTTATGTTATTTGTTTATACTAGTCTTTGTAGTATACCTGGAACATAGTATTATAGATATGTTTAAAGATTTGTTAAAGAAGTGAGTGAATGAATGAGTAAATGAATGGTTTTCTCTAGAACATTTAATACTGAAAAGCAAATGTAAGCAAGATGGAGAAAATGCCATTTATCAGAATTCAGTAATGAGAGCGGGGGATGATCCCTGGAACACATGCCCAGGGAATTTCACGATTATGGAAGGGCACATTCACATGGTGACTTCGGAAGGTGGAGACTCCAAAAGGAACAGCACAGAGGTGAGGAGATGGCGCCAGCAAGATGATAGAAGACTATGTGGTGCGTGGTCAACATGAATCTTCCTCACAGTTCTTCAAAGTTTTAACAAATCAGCCAAACACACATGCTACATGTTCTTGAATTTCTTATCAAAAACAGTCAATTCCTGTATAGCTTTGCATCCAAGTTTGAGGCCCAGAAGAAGGCGAGAACATGTAAGATGGACACAAAGGTCTGGAGGCATAGAGGTCATAGCAAAAGTTAACTGAATTCCTAGGGACAGGAAAGCCGTAGTCAATAGAAATATAACAGAAGAGAATGAGGTGGGAAGCTAGGTGATAGATTTATTCATACATCAACAGCAGCCTCATATGGAAATGATTTTTAATTTGTTATGCATTTATTAGTTATACCCTGCCTTAAAAAAATTAGAATGGTGCTGAGGGAAGAATAAAAAAACTAAATAAAACAAGGTTATTCAAAATGCATCTCACAGGTATGTAAGTGAAAAGTGAGCTTCTTAGTAGCCCATATGAAAAGGGAACACAATGTCTTACATGGTTTGGAATTACTCAGAAAACATGGAGCTATCCTTCATACTGAAGTACCAGGGAGAAATTTTCCCTAGTTCCTCATTGGGAAAACACTCTGAAACAATGAGCTTTATTTTATGAATATGGTATGATATCAAGAATATAAAAGTTATTTTGAAAAAAAAAAAAAAACCTTTAATCACCTAGAATCTTCTTGCTCTTGCCCATAAATGCACATGGATCCATTCCATTATACAAACCACAAGCAATTGTCTATTTCACCTTACATTGTACATCTTACACTGTACATCTCACTTCAGCTTTGAGGCGTGACTATCAATAAAAGAAACATCTTATTTTCAAAGCTTTTTATTATTCATATGGTTGATGGTTCTCAGACAATAATTAACACATGGTTAGTAACACCTTCTGTGGAGAAAGTACCTTACACTTCAAATAACCCTCACCAAAAGAACAGATACACATACAGACTTATACAGTATTACAGATTGATGATAATTCAAAGAGGCACCATATAGCTTGTACTTAAGAAGGAATTTTCCCTTTGCATTTTGAAGGGGGATCTGGCGCTGTTTCCTTGGTCCCCAGCCGACAGACTTCTCAATGAACTGTTTCTACTTTGCACCCTTTGGGTTCAGTTGTTCAACCGGTTACAATTTGTTAGATTAGTAACTGGTTGAACAACTGTAACCAAAGAGTACAGATTGACTTGTTGAAGTCTACTAGAGAGAGGTTTGCTAGTGATGTTCAGCAGGGCTCTGTCTGTCCTCTTCAATGTTTGCATGAATGACTTGGAGCAAGACACAGACATGCAAGAGAAATTCATTAAACACCGATGATCCATCTAGTATTTACCTGCTATATGACAAGGACTGAGGGTACCAAGAGAAAATGGCAGAAAATGTCAGTTAGAGCTCCCTGATGCCAAGCTGGGGAGAAGGAGAGGGAGTCAGACAGAGAACGAAAGAAAGAAAAGGGGTGGGGGGGAGAGAGGGAAAGGGAGAGAGAGAGAGAAAGGATGTATTACACAACAGGAAATTTAACACATGGTCCATGGTCTCTGGCTAGAAAAATTTAAATGAAAAAAAAAAAATATTTCAAGGAGTGTGAGGGAGGGAACCCTCACAATTTACGAATTTCCCATTTGAATGAACATTCCATCATTGTCAACACTATGGAGCACAAATCTGGTATTTCACCTCATACAGTATTATGCAGGTGACAAATTAACAAGTCTTATTTTGCAATACAAACAAGAAAACACAAAAGTCCTACTTTATTAAATGGAAAGAAGAGAAGACTCTCATCTCTCCAAGGCCTAGTCCACTCTCTGATATTAATTTGGATACTTAGGGAAAGGCGTTCTTTCAAGCACCAAATGTTCGTTTATTGTAATTAGTACGACATGCTTAATGGGACACAGTCATTTGTAATAATTACTCCATTTCCCTAATCATCTAATGTTTCTACATCATGGTACACCTTACTCACTTTATCATCTGAATTTTGAGAATTCTTTTTCAATTCTCCAGAGTTGACTGAGAATTTGAAAAATTGCTGGTACTGTGCTTGAAATTGGATAAAAACTGGAGAGAACACAGTTGAGTTCCTGCTTGCAGAGAATCCACTTATTCATTGGATTGCTTTGCTATAACTCATACATCCAATGAGATTAACTGGTGGGTATTTTCTGCTATTCAAGAAATTGATTTTTTTTCCATTTGAGTATGAATCATCAATGAACATTTATACAAAGACTATATATTTCCATGAACAAGGCATTCAGTGGGGTCCTACTCTGGACTAAAATGATGCCTTTCATGGTTTAGACTAAGCAACAATGTGATAAATAAAAGTCATAAAAATATCATAATCCAACTTACATGTGAGATGGAAAAAATAGAATACTTCAAAATATTTCCTTTGAAATATATATGTGTTTCCATCAGATTTATTTTAGCTTTCTAAACCTCTGTAGAACTGAATCTTCCAACTACAGATATTAGTCAAAGCTGTTTAAAACCAGGCTTTCCTTATTTACAAAAGGCAGTTTTTACAAGACAACTATCAAGAATAAACACAAAAAGAAATGAAAACTTTTCCATTTCTAGCAATTCACAGGAGTAAACTGGCAGTATATTGAATGCAGCTGTTTCTGTGAGAGATTTTTCTTTTTTTGGAATTTCATATTGAGTGTGCTCTTGTGGCATGAATATTATAAATGAAAGATTGTTCCAGGCTTGATAAGAAGAGAGGCCAGAAACAATTGCTCCCACAGGTCTTCCCCTTCCTTAATAACCAAAGTGTTGTCTGGAACCTCCTGAATGAGAGCCCATGATTTGTCATGTCAATTACAACAAACGAAATGTTCTAGGACTTTTCTTGCCACCATCCCTAAACTGAGGAAGGCAGACCCAGCAGGGATGCAGTTCTAAAGACATGTTTAAGAGTAAGAAGGAAAGCGTCCAATGTAAACACAGGAAAGAGCCTCTCTTACTCCCTATACTTCTCACTTTTCATTAACCATTGAAAGCTGTTTCTCACTGAATTGAATTCTTTAAAAAGAGAAACCATGACAATTTCCCCTGGGCTATGGTAAATATATCTTCTTGCACACTTAGTTTTTTGTTTAATAACAATCCTAATAAAATTAGATGCTTTTAGCAACTTAATAAACTAAGAAGACTTTTCCTGCTAATTTGCTCAGAGACTGTCTGGATAAACTTACATTAATAGTTATACTTTTTCAGTTACTTAACTTTGTGCCAGGATTTGTACACAGCACTCTATACATATTATGATATTTATTCTTCCAAACAGTTTGATGGGATAATGCTTGGCATAGCAATCCGGTGATCATGTTCTGCTTTGATGCCTACTCATCCTTTTGTGAGATCGACTATTAAAAATGGTAGATTATAGCACAACGTGAAAAGGCAGTGCTCTGGAGTTAGATGGTCTATATTTGAATCTTAGCTGTGAGGAGTTGGGAAAGTTAAAAAATGAAGACAATAGTACTACCAATCTCAGAATATAATTCTGGAGATTAAATCATACAAATGATTGCTTGATCCATGTCTAGACCTGTACCTTTATCTCTGGTACTCTTCCAAATTTTTTTTCATGTTTTAAAAACTATAGAAATAAAATACTGTCCAGACCCTGACATCCCCAAAGACACTACTGCCTTGAAGGCTAGCCAGGTGGGTTATCAGGTTCTATGTACTTGGTTATGAATAATGTACTTCACCCAAGCCAACCCTTTCACAAAAGCTCGTTTCTGTTCTTTTTCCTGCAGCTTCCCTCAGAGCCAGGGGAAGGTGTGGCCAGCAAGGGTTTCAGGGTTATCTGTCCCAGGTGGCTTGAGTGCTTTAGCTCAGGAAGAGACTGGGTTAGCTGGATATAGGCACCAATGAAGACCCTTTCGGTCACTAACTAACCTGGCACAGATCCACCTTCTTGAGCAACACTGGGAATTTGAATAATTAAATGCAAGGATATCAGACAAAATATGATTAAATCAAAGGACTGAAACAATGAAAGTCTGACATTCTGTGCTCAAATTATAATGCTATCAGATGTGAGAAGCAGAAATATCTCTCCGTTAGGCAAGAATGAGAATACAGGTCTACCCAACCCAGATTTTTCTCTCAGTGTGGTTTACACCAGTTTCAGAGAATTTAGCATCTTGCTTATGCATGATGCTCCATAATCTGGGAAGAAATTAATTCTAGAATGCATCATTTGCTTACAGAACATGACTCGCATTTATAGAGGTATTTTCAATATGGTAGAGCTAGTGGTGGGGTAGGAAGAGCATAAAATTGGTCATAAGGAAAATATGTCCTTTTTTCAGCTCCCTCTCCTTATGCACACGTACACATACATGTTTGACAAAATAATGGCCCTTAATAAATATTACAGAACAATCTCCTCAAAACCTAAAGAGTATGCTTATCAGTGATGCTCAATTGTTTTTCACTGTGGACATCAAAAACAAATTGGATCAATTATAATAAGAAAATTCAAATGAAACCAGGAAACCAGTAATGCAAACATAGCATCCAGTAATGTTTTATAGCAGAACATTAGCAAGATAGCAGGAAGTTAATGCATGAAGTAGCATCTCAGCTTTGTTAAAGAATTTTTTCTATATTCCTTGATAAAATAATTTTTGCTATGATTAATAACATTATCATTTTAAAATCTGTACATCTCCATAGCTATACACAAGAGTGAGGCATGACTAACCAGAGAATGCTATACAAACATATTCAGCTAAAAATGACACAGTGCATGTTCAGAGATAGAAGTGGAAAATAATGGATTGATTTTACTCCTCTTTGTGAATTTATTCTTTAATTCAACAAATATTTATTGAGTTATTGTTCATCTAGGTGCTGAGGGGAATCAAAAATAAGAACATACAGTCCTTGTCTTCATGGCATGCTCAGTCTTGTGGAAACTCATCCACAAAATGGTCTCTTCCAGATTTGGTCTAGTTACAGGATTAGAAAACTATAGTCCTAGGCCAAATCAAGCCCATAGCCTGTTGTTGAAATAAGACTTTATTGGAACACAGCCACACATAGTTTGCATATTACCTGTGGTTGCTTTCGTGCTATGACGGCAGATTAGAGCAGTTGGCACAGAATCCTTATGGCCCACAAAGCCTACAATATTTACTTATCTTGCCCTTTACAAAAAAAGTTTTCCAACCTATGGTCTCATGAATAATAGCATTTATTAGTTTAAATTAGACCTAATATTTTTGAAATTATCACATGATTATGATAGCTCAGCATGAGACCCTAGTGAAAGAATACGAAATGCTGGATATTTAACCAACATGGATTATTACATAAATTATGATATATTTATATAATAGAATATTGTTGAAAAACAGAGCTGCTTTATATATGCTCATTTAAAAGATATCCAGAATAATTCATATCTGAAATAAAAGGGTACACACACAGTTATTTATGTTAAGAAAAAAAAGTTTATACATATATGCTTTTATAGCCATTGACTATTTCTAGAAAGTTACATAAAAATTGGTACAAACTTACTCCTAGAGGGAACTACTAGAATTTTTTTCTTTGTATCACTGGAAATTTTTATCACTGTGTTATACAGTCTAATCTAAATTGTAACTTAAAGTATTTCAACATAAATAGTGTAGTGTGTGTACACACACATGCACACATGCAACCGTGTGAGAGAGGCAGACACAGAGTGAGAGAGTGAGTTTCATTCTTTCTTTCTTTTATTTCAGAATATTACGGGGGTACAAATGCTTTGGTTACATATATTGCCTTTGCGCCACCCGAGTCAGAGCTACAAGCATGCCCATCCCCCAGAGACTGCGCACCATACCCGTTAGGTATGAATTAGGAGGTGTTCTCTGATAACTGCTGAAGTAAGGTATTACGGAGTACACACTCCAAACATAGCTATTTATAAGAGTATCAACTATTGCTGTCTTGAGCTGCACTAAGATATTCGTTCATTTGGATAATGGATGTTACAAGTCATTTTGATAGGTAAACTGAGTGGTGTCCAAGAAATGTGGGTTGATTAAAAAATTGTACCTTTATGATTGAAGAATAGGAGCATAGCAATCTAAATGGTGTCTTAGCCTGAGGGTCTGATTAGGTTTCGTGTCCTGTCAGCTTAAGCTGAATCTGTCAAAAAATTCTGCCTAGAAAGGTAGCTATTTCTGCCTCAAGAACATTGCCACATCTGCCTGGCATGGATCTTCCATGTAAGACACTTATCACAATGTCTAAGGGACAGAAAGCTGGGAGTCTATGGAGTTTATGAGAACAGGCTGTATAACAATTTGTGCCTCCTTGGTAACAAAAGTTTGTAGGTTAGCAAAAATTCAGCCCAAGATTGCTTTCATTATTACATTGTACAACATGGCTTGGTTGTGGGTGAGGAGACCTATGTACCTTATCCTCTTCTAATTAACGTAGACTATGATATTCACCAAAAAGAATCTGATAACCATGAAGGGTCAAGTTGGCTATGTCAATTCATGGTGACTAATTTGAAAGTAAATGATTAATCTTGATAAAAGAGGTATTACCTAAGCCTCAATAAATGAATGTTCCACTTCTTCTTAGGACATGAAAGTCACCCTGAGTAAAGGCATTGACTCAAAAGTCTTCATTTTTCATCTGGCTTTTTTCTTTTAATCAAGGATATCCCCTCCCTCCTCCAATATATTTTCAGCAAAATTAATGCTAAGTCTTATCTGGTGTTGAGAAGCTGTGAATTTCATGGTAAAAGCATAACATTTTAGACTTGAAAGATGCTTTAAAGAACATCTGTTTTATCCACCCCTTATACTAACCATTTCATACATGAGGAAATAATTTCATGAAAGTTAAGGAACTTGCCTAAAATAATCAAGCTAGAAACTGAACCAGAATCGGAGCCCTTTACACCTAACCTTTCCCCTGCAGCCCCAGGAAGAGTTCATACCGAGGAAATGAGTAAAAGTGTTTAACACTTTAAGCTAAGCACAAAATTCCTAAGAACTCTCCACTCTAAACAGAAAACCCTTAACTCTTAAAAGAATGGCATCTCCTTTTCTATAACACATTCTTTGAAGTTCTTTCACAGCTGAAAGCCTAACACTGATTCCTTGGTGGTTTTCCTAAAATAGAGTTTTCTGAAAAGCAAACTCATCTTTCAAGGAAGAATATGGGATTTGAAAAAGGAAAAGGGCTAATGGTGCCAAGAGCTTGCCTACCCTGCTGAGAAGTTTCCAGATAGCAAAGAAACAGCAGGGGGTGGCAAGAAATGGAAGTTACGGTTGAAGCTTCTCTTCAGGCACAAACGTGGTTTCTGACAGCTCTCACTAAAAAACCTGGGAGCAGCTGAACAGAAACATTAATCCAGAGGCAGCCTCGGAGCTCAAGTGCTCAAGGCTCTCCACCTCAGAGTAAATATTGCAACTTCCTCTCATCCTTCTCCTGCTGGCGGGGAGGATGACCTAAGGGAGCAGAAGGCTTGAAGGCAGCTGCAAAATGAGAGTCACTGGGTGGTGTGCAGAAAACAGCATGGTTAGCTTGGATCCCAGCACTGGTTTTCAAAACTAAAGGAAGTAAGAATGATTAGCATAATGAGAATGCAAATCCCAAGCCTCAGTTACTTTCCACAGAGCTCTGTGGGAGACCACCTAAGGGAAATGTGACGAAGAGGGGAGTCTCCAATAAACTGCAGCAGTTTTACTGATTCCCTGCTGTGGGCACAGCGTGGTATTGAGTGCTTGGGGATTATTAGGGAAAGAGACAATATGTTTTCTTTCCTTGAGAGCTTCTGATTTTGGATGAGACAGGGCAAATATGCGCATGTGAATACGTCACAAGTATATAAACAATTATACAAGGAAGAAGAACTATGCTGGCTCAGTACCCAGGGAAGTGGGAAGAATTCAAGTCAGGGCCTTGAGTCAGGCGTGGGACAAGAACGGTTTCATGGAGAAGTCAAATTTTCAGCAGAGTTTTACACCTGCTTTAGCTGAAAAGCACAGGAAGGGCTTACACTTAGTATGGGAGGCAGGAAAGCAAGAAGGCTAGAAGAACAAAGAAAAACTTCTGAAGCCGACATTTATACAGAGAAGCTCTCTTTATCCAAAACATCATGTGGGGCTTCATGCAGACGACTGAACTCCAGTATTCTGCACATTAATGATACAAACACAAGGGCTATGACACTCTAATCCCTCAAAGTCCCATTTGTAAAATAATTATACTTGTTCTCATAAAAAAGAAAAACGTAATCTAAAGTAACTAAAGATAATATTTAACTTAATGTTAATATTAAAAATGAAGTATTCTGTTAGGTAGATAGTGAGGGATTCAGGGTCTCCTAGGGACAAAAGTGGGTGCTGCTGCGAATCACCCCCTCAACAAATGGGCTTTCAGAGAGGCTCATGAGACATCTGCATGTACAGCAAGACTCGGGTCATGCAGCTCAACTGTCCAATCAAAGCGGTTCCACGGTGACGTCTGAGGCACTAGGGAGGTCCCAATCCGGGCACTATACAGCAAGATGCAGACCCTTTTTGTGCCTTTCCTTTCTTTTGCTCTCCCTTTGCTAGGACAATGGGTCCAGTCATCACCTGTGGCATATGTATCATGTTCTGTAAACCTCTATCTTGCTCTTGCCCTATAATCCTATCTTTCTCTTCTCAATAAACCTCATTTTCGTGCTTGCCTAACTTTGGTGTGTCTGGTCATTCTTGGGCCGTGAGTGCACCAAGAACTGACATTTCAGACTAAAACCTGACAGTCTGATATTATATTCCACCGCTATCAGGACTGGTATTATAAATTCTATAACTGGCATATCCTGATTATGGGAGGAAAAATACTCTATTTGTGTAGTTCTAATGCTGTTTTTGAGATTTCTCATCAATATTTCTATTGTGAGTATGTGGATATTTAAAAGTCACATGGCCTCCTTTCAATTATGTTATAAAGCAATGGGTTAACCCTTAGCTACCACCTGTGGAGCACTGACCACCCCAGGTGTACGGTAGGAATTTTACATGGTTTATAATTGATACTAACAATAGCCTAATAAGGTACCTTAACTCTGTGCACAATTTGCAGGGAAACTAGGGAAATGAAGATGTAGAAAGTTGAAGTAATTTGCCTTTGCTCACAGAGCAGGGACTCCAAACAAGAGCATATTAACCAATTTGACATATCACCTCTTAGAGAGTTCTCTAGTGTCTTCTCTAACAGATAAAAAGACACAATGCCACTCTGCTACGCTTCTGCAATAGGTGTGGAAATGTCTCTCCTGCTGACTATTTTCTATTAGTGTCTTACCCATTTTTGTATGTCTTAAGGGAATTCTTACAACCACATTGGAAAAGTTTTCCACATTCTGACACGTCATACTCCCAGGAAATTTTTGTTGATAAGAAATCTTTATTTTGTCCCAGGAATTCTCATAAATGCCCTTACTATCACCCCTTAACTCTCTTTCCGCTGCGGTATTTATCTTCTTTTAAAAATAAAGCAACTAATATGTCTATGCAATTATTTAGCCAGCTGTAAATACTCTTCCATTGCGTAATCTTTCAGTTCTTTCATCATACTTTATTCTGCTCTCTCCACTCCCTTCAAACTGTCTCCATATTTTTTTTCCACTAGGGTTGAGCTGCTGTGTCTGAGGCTCTGCCTAAAAGCTGGTTGGGAATCACAATCAGGATGGATTGTTAATCATTTTCTACGACCTACCCGCAGCTTTCTCCTTTTTGTCCAATACAAGCTCTGCTTTTATGCCTTCATCATTGTTGATGCTAAATTAATCCAGGGACTTTTAATCGATAGCATATTATTAATATAGGATAGATCTTCTTTGATTTGTATATTATGGATATATTACTTATTGTTGGCATCTCCACCAGGAAAAATAGTTGAAGAAAATGCTTATAAAGCTTATGTAATGTTCAGGTTTTGTTCATTAACAATTCTTATGAAATTGTCTTTGGTAAGGAAGAGGAAACAGCCAAATGACATTTATGATTATTTGTGGATTTTACTTATCCATGCACTCTTTCATTAGCTCTCATATTTGTCTGCAATTTCCTTTGCCAATTACATTATATTTAATAAAAATCAAGTACATTTCCTTCAGGCCTTTTCAAAAATTTCCCCAGCGACTTCAAATTTGACTTCTGATACCTGGACCTGCTTCGACGATATTCAGATAGTACAAAGTTGATATTTTTTTTCCTACTTCTTTTAGGGTATAAACTGATAGCAGATGGCTAAAATAACATCAAACTAAGTCATCCTGGGGCAGGCCCTAAGTGAAGAACAATAATTCCTCATTATCTCAAGCTCTATCTTGTTCCACCATATTCATTCCCTTTCCACAGTCCCATAATATTTTTCTACCTTTATGGTCTAAAGCAATGGTCCCCAACATTTTTTGGCACCAGGGACCGGTTTCATGGACCAGGGTGAGGAAGATGATTGCAGGATGATTCAAGTGTATCATATTTATTGTGTACTTTATTTCTATTACTATTACATTGTAATATGTAATGACACAACTATACAACTCACCATAATGCAGAATCAGTGGGATCCCTGAGCTTGTTTTCCTGCAACTAGATGGTCCCATCTGGGAGGGATGGGAGACAGTTGATTTATTACGGTCTCTGTGCAGTCAAACCTCTCTGCTAATGATAATCTATATTTGCAGCTGCTCCCCAGCTCTAGCATCACTGCCTCAGCTCCACCTCAGATCATCAGGCATTGCATTCTCATAAGGAGCACGCAACCTAGATCCCTTGTATGTGCAATTTACAGTAGGATTTGCACTCCTCTGAGAATCTAATGTTGCTGCTGATCTGACAGGAGGCGGAGCTCAGGCAGTGATGTGAGCCCGAGGAGTATCTGTAAATACAGAGGAAGCTTCCATTGTTCTTCAGCCATTCACCTCCTGCAGTGTGGCCCAGTTCCTAACAGGCCACAGACTAGTACTGGTCCATGGCCTGGGGATTGGGGACTGCAGGTCTAAAGGATCTCATTCTGTTTGTCCGTCTGTCTGTCTCTCTTTACACATGTCAGAGAACTATATGAATGAAAATATACAAAAACTGTTAACTTTTATATATTTAAGTTATTTTTATGAAAACTCAAACTTCTTTATATTGCTCATTAAAACCCCACCATTTTTGCCAGAGATTTATAACAGAGTTATTAGCCTACTGAATTTATCTTGCCACAAAAGTACTGATATACATTCTGTCCAATGAACTTTAAGCTATTTTAAAAAATACAATAATAATTTTAATAATAGCACAATGATGTTTATGCTATAGGATTGTTAATAGGGTAAGTTTAACCCTCAAAACAGTGTACATAAAAGTAATTTTGCTATTACTGAAAAATGGAAGACAGAAGTTCTGAGCACGGGCCTAAGACTGATGCTTCAGGTATGATAAAATTGGTGGGTAAGATTGTCACATTTCAGAAACATGGTATGCATACTCTATATTTGAAGTTATAATTATTATAAATAAAGATGACAATTGTTTAAAGAGTTTTTGAGTGAATAGTTCAATATTAGTATTTTACTATTGTACTGTGGAATATTTAACAATTAAAATTACTTATCATGGATGAATTTAAATTGCAAATGCTCTGGCATGGATATTGTCATTCTATGGTTAGTCCTGTGACATAAGCATTTGTTTTAGGAATATGGCAGCATTAAAATAAAGTTATAATAGTACTGTTCAAATTGGATGCAACAACTCACAAAAAAAAAAAAAAACCTAATGAACATTTGAGATGACATACAACTTTGTTAACAATGGGGAAGAAAGTAAATTATTAAAACAATACTGACAGACATAGCTCCTCTAACAAATAGGAAAAAAATTTAAAAATCTGATAAAATCGAGTGTTACAACAATGTGATAAACAGGTAACTCTCATACACAGCTTGCCAGAGAGTAAACTGGTATAGCCATTTTGGACAGTAATTAAGCACTACAGAGGGAAGTTGGTAATCCTATTACTTTAAGATGCAGTTCAAGTTCTGGTCATTTTACCTCAAAGAAACTCTCTAAATATGTACAAGCAACCATGATAAGAGAGTTCGCAGCAGTATTTAGTCATATTATTTGTTCATTTCACAAATATTAATTGAGTATACAGTTCTGTTTGCTTGAGATATCTCTGAGACTGAAACAGATAATTCTCCCTGCCTTCATTGGTATATTCCAGGATATCGTATGAGGTACCAAAAAGTTTGAAATCACCGAAAATAACCATCAATGAGACAACAAAGCAGTGTGTAATCACATCATGGAACAACAACAAAAAAATACTATTGAGTGAAAAAAAAGCATGCTGTAGAATGCTACTTGCATTACATGTGACTTATGTAAAGTTTAAAACCATATAAAATATATAACATTTTGGATATGTGTGGGTGTAAAAGCAACATAACACTGAATAGAGAGTATGTACTCTAATTGTATGATAATGGTTGACTGCATTTACTAAATGCAGAATAAAGAGGATTTTAATATTATAATTTTAAAAATACAAAATCGTAAAATAAAAATTTTATTCTAGTTTGTCTGTGTGCTAATTATGTTAATCTTTGAAGTTTTTATATTTTTAATATTTTTAAAACTGCTGATTATATCCATAAAATTATTTTTCGATAATTGTGTTTAGTCACATTTTTATAAATGTCTTTATAGGAATTTATAGGAGCCTTGCTTCTATCAATAACATGACCTAATTAGTTTATCACAGGGCAATTGAAAGCTTACGGGATACAGAGAGTATAATGAACCAAGACAAGATGAATTTATGCCACCTAATTATTACACAATCAAACCAATTCAACAGAAATCATAAATATCTAGTAGTAGTTTCTTTACTTTTAAAACTATTGTACCTTTAAAAGAAGCCACTTGTAAGAGAAGCTGTTAAAAAGAACATAGTGGAAAAGACTCAGGTGTTTACCAAGCATCCTTGCTTTGTTTAGCGTTCGACATCCATGGAAATAGAGGACATGTTAAAGGTTCAGCCTTCCCCCTGTCTATGAGTTTATTGAATTAACCTAGTTGTAGACCACAACTAGATCTGCTTATGGCTATTACCGCCATTTACCCAGATTTTTTTTTTTTTTCATTTACCCAGATTTTAACAAATTCCTATAAAAATCCTATATGGGTCATACTTACCAGGCTATATGAACTTAAGAAAAGAACTAAACTTTCTATGCCTCAACTCTGTCATCAGTAAAATGTTGGTATTATTAGTAGTAGCTACCTAAAAGGGTCTCCTATAACTTGCTATATCAAACATATTGTACTACCCGCTGACACAAAATTTAGTGTAGTTTGTTGAACAAGTAAGCAAATTGATTTAAAAGCCATTGTCACAGTATTTAGATTAAGATGCATTATATTTGCCCCCACATATCTCTTAATAATTACAATCTAATACTTTTTAAAAATCTTGAATTCCATCACAATGCATTCTGTGTCTCATGAAGCATGTCAGAATCCACTTACACCCAAACGTTTACATAATTTTAAAATAGAGCTGAGTAGTAATTACTTAAAATATAAATCTTTCAATGTCTTCAATATGTCATTAAAATGTAGAAAAATTATTTGATTTGGCATTTTCAACTCATCATTCTTCATATAAAACAGGAAATTCTAATAATAAACAAAGTTATTTATTCAATCACAATGTAACTCAAAACTTTGTGTATACTAAGCACACACCAGAAGCTACATGAAATCACAACAGGATGGACATTTTAATTCTGGACCCGTTTTTGCGTCAGATTTTGAAAGACTGTCATGGACACAAGCATATAATTATTAGGCATTGATAAAAGATTTAGCACAGGAAGAGGATGTGAGGAGAGCCCTATTTTCCTAGGGATAAAACCCTTTCATCTTAGTTCTCATAAAGCTCATTGCCAAGAACAAATAATGTGAGTCACTGACAGGGAACCAGAGGAAAATGTCCTCCTGCCGTCATTCTCTCACAGCTAAATCACATTAATGGATCCCAGTCAAATCTCTCATTTTGCTGCCTTCCCTACCTCAAGCTTTTATTTACCTCATGACCATCAGCACATCTCGCTCAGCATGGCCTTCACCTGGAAGAACTGCCCATGTTCCTGGCAGAGGATGAACACATATTCTTACCCTCAGAGATGTAAGCATTTCCCCTGCTTCAGGGACCTACAACTCTAGCGATGGGCTGAGCTGCTGGAGGGTCCCACACAAATTAACACTCATATCATGACTCACTGTCACCTCATCATTATTTCGTATAAATATCATTTGTTTGTAAAGAATATAAAAAATTGAATTCCACATGCAAGATATACAGCCAGGATACTAGAACACCGAACATTTCTGAAGTAATAAAAATAAATGTAACACTTTAGAAAAATGTTTAAATCAAAAACCTACATGTGCACTAGGAAACCATGGAAAATTATTAGGATGGATATGCAACATCCACGATTATATTAAATTGAGTATAGCTCGTCAGCCGTGCCTTGGCTTCATTATGATATTTAAGATATCTAATAGTTGCAATGATAAGAAACATTCTAGTTTGTTTCCATTCCAGCTAGCACTAATAATTCCCCAACAAAAGTAACAACGATAGTAGTGACAATAGCCCATATTATAGCACTTACTCTAAAACAGCACACTGTTGTAAAGTCCCTACTTTTACTATCTCCATTTTGTAAAATGAGGAAATTAAGGCAGATTCTGCAATTCTTTCTAAATTAGCAGGTCTCAACTTGAGTGTGCATAGAAATTTTCTGGCCATCCCCACACCTTTCTCTGATTCAGTACTGTTGGTCTGTGACAGACAACCAACAATCTAGTGTTACAGTGTCCATCATCAAATGGTCTGAGGACAGAGCTTGTTTTCATGTTTCTGATCAATCCATTTCCTTTCATTTCAGAGTAAGCATACTTACTTTGATCTTAATGAATTTGATTACCTACTCTATCTCCATCTAAAGTTTGATCAAAACAAATTATACTGATATGCTTACACCTTAATTATGTCAGTTTGAATAAAAGCCATGACACTGTCTGAGAAGATTCATTTCTTTTTTCACAATGAACCTGTCACAGGCTGGTGAACAGCCTTAATTTTTAAAATACCCTGAAAGGGGAATTCTCCTTCCTTCAACAGACATCTGCTTAAGTAAGGATTACAACTCTCAAAGGTATATCTGAAAAATTCAGAAATTCCTGAAAAATGTTCAGCTATATCATCATTCAAAAACACATAAAGTAACATTTATGAGCACAGTTTTCTTTCTTCAGGGCTCTCACAAGAGGAAGATTCTTTGATTTCTCCAGCAGAGCTGTAAGCTGAGAGTAACGTCCACATTCTAAGGACAGGGGCTCTTAGAAAGATCTTGAGAGTGTGCTTGACTAAACAAAACATTTCATTTTCTTATTTCCACAATGACAAAGAATGATTTTATACGGTGAAAGGAGAGGCAAACCATTGTTTTCTTCATCCATGGCTACATTCTCCCTGGCTTTCAAGAAAGATTGAAAATACCTTTCAAATTGTAGCAATTTGAAAAGCTGTAAAAGATGATAAAATAGAGGCGTACTTACCAGACTTTGTGTGTGTTGGGGCGGGGGGGGCGTTTTTAGAAAAAGGTTCCGAGATGGTTTTAAGGGCACTAAATTGAAGTACAATACAGGCACCTGCCCTCTGCTCTTACAGCTGAAAGTAATCACTTGTAGAACTTAAAAAAGAGCCTTTTGTTTCTGGTGTCACATGGGGAGATACGGAGAGGGGCTCCATGTTGAACGGGGGCATTGCCAATGGGGTCATGCCCCTTGAATCATGCCATGCACCAAAATGTATCTCTGCCCCAAACAGTGGGATCTTTCTATACGTGTAGCCCCTGGCATGCTGGTAAATGTCTATGTGTATCAGTTGACTCTCCAAGGGGGAGAAAAATAGCCCTGATGAATTCCCGTGGTGTAGCTACTACCACCACATCTGTTTTTAAACTGCCAATGTGGTGGCACTAGATGTGGAGTTGGGAAGAGATGAGCAAGTGGCACCTCATTATACAGCATTTCTGCCACACAGACACAATAGACTAAATAAATAACCTCAAGAGCATGGATAATAGCAAAAGGTAGTAAAATAATCAGGAAGTAATGAGTTTTTAGTATTGATTACCTTTGTTTTTCATACAATTTATTTAACTGGAGGTATTAATAGTGGCTATGCTTACCAACCAGGTCTTGAAATCCCTGAAAATGTAACAGTTGGCTCTCTTGAGCTGGTACCAGCCTACCATCAACTGTATCTCACCTTAAGCAAAACTTCCACGCGCTGATCCATTTTTATACACAGCCATTTATGAATGAAATAACAATATCATTTATTTAAGTAGAAAGCTTTACCCTATGAATATACACTAAGGTTTAATTAATACAATTCAGTATCCACGCAACTTTGCAGAATGACGGTACTTTACCATTTCAGTGTTAAGACAGCTTTCAGAGATCATCGGATTCAACTCCTGCTAAGACTTGCCATGAAGACTATAAGGGGTGCCATCCCTACTCATTTTCCTTTAAAAGTCCAGAATTACTTAAAATTATGTCATGTAAGAAGCCACATTCCATTCAGATTCCTCTGACTATTCCTCAAGGACATCTGTAATTTCACTTGACCAATTCTACCTATTTTTTTCCTATAGATTCCCTCGGCCAGCACCCAGCATACCAAATCAGTATGCTTCTCATTATCTTCTGCAAATGCTATGTTTATTCTCCCTTCTGATGCTGTTTCTTCTGCTCTGTCACACATTCATTCATTTGCATTTTTCAATGTTGTTTTTGTTTTTTTTTTTTAAAGAATGGTAGACTATTTCCATGCTTGTTACAAATGCTCATTTCAACCTCAGAATAAGAACACCTCAACAATGGAATCTAGAAATCTGCTTTTCAAACAAGGGCCTCTCAGGTGAGAGTAAGGTCTCTAGAGTTTCAAGTGGTAACTCAGTGCTAAGGTGAGATAATGAGAGAACATAAAATGCAAGATCTAGTGGTTTAGTGGATATAAAACTGTAAGCAGTTATAATGCAATGTGTTAAGTACTACAGCATAATAGTGTTCAGGATCAGCATTAAGGAGAGAATGAGGAATGCTGATCAATAAAGACAGATTTCTTCACAAAAGAGTTGAGGGCTTAGTGCTAGAGAAAAGTTGTTCTTTTTTGTGGTTCTCGAGGTTCGAGGCCAAGAGCGGCTGAAAATGAATTACACAGAGCCCAAACAAGGCCCTTAATAAGTTTGGACTTCTCTTAGAATTTTGTTAGTTTGATAAGAATCACTTGGGCTCCATACAAATACAGATTCCCAAGCACTGTATTCTTGTATTAGACATTCTGATTTAGTAGAATGGAGAAGAGTTTGGAAATCAGCAGCTTTTTTTTTTTTTCTTTTTAACTCAAAAAACCTTCTTGTTTTATTAATATAATGTGTAGCTCCATGAATAATATTTTTTCTTTTTTAATTTTTAAGCAGTGTTTTCTAAAAGTAAATTTTGTTTTATTTTTAAATTATTAAATGGCAAAATGTTTCTTTAACCTAAGAGAAACTGCTGTGGGAGCAAGAGACATAGAAAGGTCTTATGTGCAGATTAACGACTTCAGATATAAGTTTTAAACTAATATTTCTAAATCTTAACTATCGTTCTTAGTTCAGATCAAGTTCAGCACTCGGTGAATCTTACCAGATTTTTACAGCCCACGCTGACCCCTCTTTGTTTTATACATCATTGGACTTGGAGTTTGAATTATGCTGATACTTTTCTCCTATGTATTATTCTTTTTCTTCTATTGCCAACCCTTTGCGTAGAAATGGTTCCTCTCTCTGCATTCCACATAATGCCTAATGCAGGCATAAATACATAGATGCACAACAAATATCTGTAGATTAATTGATTCTACAGATTCTCAATACATAGTCCTGGTTTTTAGCACATTAGTTAGGAATATAATAAGAAAAGGTAGCATTTAATGAGTGTTTAGTATGTGCCAAGCACAGCTGGAAGTACTTTACATGTATTAACACATTTAATCCACTCAACACTCTTAAGAGATGGATACTATTATTATCTCCATTTTACAAATGAGGAAACTGAGGCTCAATAATATTCCAAGGTAGATTGACTCCAGACCCCATGCCCTTTGTTACCAAGCTATACTGCTTCTTTCCACAATGCCTCAATAAAAATGCTGTTTAAACAATGAATACATAAAAGAAACCTACAATGAAATTATTATCAGTAGCAATAATTTTAATACAATTACATCAGAATCCTGCATAAAAGATGCTACTATAAAGTATAAATTTACAGCAGTCCAGATTATTCTAAAAATTCCCAGGCTGAAATCTGCCCTTGCCAGCTACGCATCACTGGCTCTTATCTAGACTCTTGATTAAAAATCTTTTCTGTGCCTTCACATTCCCTGTGCGAGCTGCACATCAAGAGAGGTGGAAGTCACACATCAAGAGAGGTACATCTATAGGTGCAGTGGCAGAAGCAACAACAGTACATCACAGCTTTGAAATCTGTGACAAGCCCAGCCTTTGACAGTCTAGTGAGGGGGTTTGCGTCTTGAATATTACCAGATGTGTCATGATCTTTGTTCCCCAAATACTTGCTCCCTTTTGGGTAATGAAACAGCAGAAGACACTATTCAGGACAATAAAATAGGTTCTAATATTCCCATACCCTATAATTAATCTTCATTCAATCACAAGCATTTTCTGTTAAATCTATTTCTTGAAATAACATGCTAATAAGGCAAGAAAATGTGACTCTAGGACAATGCTGGAAAATGGCCTTCATTTCTCTTCTTTTGACATAAATAAGACGCTTTTGAACATATTAATGAGTGAGAAATATGCAAGTCTCTAATACAAGATTTAGTTAAATTACACATCCATCCTTGGAGATGAAGAACCTGAATTCAAAAGAATAATTTAGGTTGAAAACAAGTCAAAGAACATTGCAGCTAAAAGTCTAATCTTTTTGAACTTGATTTAAAATATTCTAGAACCCTTAAAAATATCCATTGTTACATACTGCTGCCCCTTTTTTCGAATAGTTTTTTCCAGCTCCTGCTGTTTTCTTAATTCTACCCCTGTACATGCTCCCACGATAGTTCTATTTATTGTGGACCTCCTATTTCTCTAAAGACTGTTTTTGGGTGCTGGCTGCTATTTATCAGAAACCTAAGGAGAACAGAATAATCTGTGTCAGAATATATTAAGTATACCTTATTAAGGTTAATCAATGATCTCTTATGAAGTTATTAATTGGTTTAAAGTGTTCATAGGAGAGATCCATAATGAGAAATAATTTTATATGCTGAATATTTAAGCTCCTTATCAACCAGGACATTACTAGGAATTTGACTTGTATCTAATGGAGCTCAGTATATTCCTAGATACTCAAAGCTCTTACTTTTGAGAGCACATAGTAGGAACTCAATATATACATATGCAATGAATGCTCTTCCCTTTTCCTTTTGTTGTGTGCTTCTGGAAATTCAAGAAATGAACGCAAATACTTTTTCATTTTTCACAATTGCTTCATTGTTATATAGTCACAGTTCGGACTCCCTTAATAATCTAACAAACTTTATAACATAACTAATTTCTTATAGTAATCTAATAATCTTTATAAATGCTTTCAAAGCTGATCAGAATATGACCCAGCACTGTGTCAAAAACAGAGGACACTGTGATCACGTCAAAGGCAAAGCAATTTTTCATCCCACAGGTCAAGGTCCAGTTGAACAGAAGAACAGGAAAAGAAGAATTGCATGTAGCTGCAATGTTCTTGGGTGACAGAGAGGATAGCTTAAAACACAAGCATATGAGCAGTTTCCTAGGACAACTGAATAATAAAATGTGGGCTTAAATCTCCTGGGTCCTGTGGTTTTCTCATGAACAGTGTGTGAATGTGGGCAAATTACTTAAATAGCTAAACGTGTTTTCTTACTCTTATAAGAAAAGGAGAGTAAATACCTCACAGAACGTGGTGAAGACTAAATGAGACATTGCATGCAAAGCATTTATTATAGCAGAGAACCTAGCACAGAGTAAACACTCAAGAAATAGGGGCTAGTGTTATATTTCTAGGATTTGGATAATTCCTACTAATTTGGATAAATATAAATAAGGCAATCCCGTAAAAAGGAAAAAGTTGTGATGTCGGAGACTTACCATTTACATACAAATGGTTATGGAGACTAGATGGGTATCGATGCCTTGCCCTTGGTAGGAATGGCATGGGCCTATTTGGGCAATACACTTTATTCCTGAAGCAGAGAAGATACCCTGTAACCAAAGTACTCATATGGATTTTCACAGTGGAAAACATTCAAATACTTCCTTTAGAGGTGCATTTTGAGAATCACTTAAGCTGTTCAAAATAATATTGTATGCATTTGACCCGACAGCTGGATTTGAACAAGAGCTTTCAGCGAAAGCAGAAGCCACCGATTAACTTTTCTGCTTGCAGTTAGTTACACTAAACACTTTTATCCCAAGAAGGGAGAGAGAAGCTAAAATCCAGGTCATGGAGCGTTCTGTCAGGTTTGGTCTTATTTTGCTTTTCCTTCTTTCTTCTCCTCATGTAGCGAAAAATGATGGGCTTAAAGAGAAGCCAACCCAGCTATGCATCTCAGACTTCTTTTATTCTTCACTTGGAGAAAGGAAAGACTGAGAGATGAGAATTACAGGAGACACCAGCTGGTGATTTTCCTTAGGCCTTTTGAGACCTGTCTGAAAGCTGTGCCAGAGCAGGGTGTTGACTGAGGTTCACAGCTAATTAACCATGAGTAGCCTGGAGGGAGCAATAGGGGTATTACAATCCCCTAAGTATGAATGTTTCTACATCTGGAACAGCAAAACATTACTGGCTACTTCAGGGATAATATGGACACCAGAATCCTAAAGAATGTAAAATCCCAGGATCACCTCATCAAGATTTCAGATTATTCTCATAGAGAAAGATGATTTAAACAAGACTGGAAACATAACAGGTGTTGGTTAGGAAGTAAATTCTTTTATTTGTATTTAATTATACATAATTAAAAGTGCAAATTACAAAGTCACAATACCAGTAAATGCTCTTATTATCTTGTCCACAGATGTCCTCCCTTCTCTAACCCCTTCTCTCGAAATAGGTGTGAGCGTGCCACCAGGTGGGGACACAATAAAGTGAAGTGTCAGGCACATTCATAATGCTTCTCAAATTGGGGAGAATTTTGGAGGTGTCTGAATGCCAAAGATTGCTGCAAATAACTGCACCCTGTTCCTGAAGCTTTTGTGTATTTGAGGTTTTACTTTTGTTTCTGCCAAAGCCCAATAAAAATAAAAATATGCAGTAATATTATATTAAAATACCTCCTATGACATAGAATTTAAAAATCTGAGTCAGATATACTTTTATCAAACCCTGGCTCTGCTTTTCACTAGCATCATCACAGTGGGTAAGTTATTTAATATTTTTGAGCCTCACATTGAGGATACTAATTGCTGTCATGAATTATTTTAATCATACCTTAAGACTCTGACTACTTCTCCAAGATTCTTACCCTGCTGTCCCTCCTTGCCTCACCACCACCATTGCATACATTGTTCCTTGGCTTTCCCTTCCCTTCTGGTTTGCCTGGGGCGATAAATACCCACTTACACCGCATCTCCTCAGGCAGAGCTGCTCAACCCAGCCCTGGTGCTCATGCCAGATCTCACTCAGCCTTTCCCCTTTGCATTCTCCACACTATTAAAGAATCACTTGTTTTCCTGAGTTTTATTCACTACTGGACTGGGAGGGCTGGGTCCATATTTCTGTGCTTCTTATTCACCTAGGCATTATGCTCACCATGTACACACTCAGTGAATGTTGAATATTTTTAAAGAATTGCAAAAACTCTTACAGACATTGGCCTAGGGAAAGAATTTATGAAGAAGACCCCAAAGACAATCACAACAACAAAAATAAATAAACAGGACATGATCAAGTTAAAAAGCTTCTGCACAGCCAAGGAAACTATCACGAAAGCAAACAGACAACCTACAGAATGGGAGAAAATATTCACATGCTACACATCTGATAAAGGGATGATAACTAGAATCTATACAGAACTCAGGAAAATCAGCAAGAGAAAAATCAAACAACCCTATCAAAAAGTGGGCAAAGGACATGAACAGAAACTTCTCAAAAGAAGATTGACTAATGGCCAACAAACATATGAAAAAATGCTCAACATATCTCATCATCAGGGAAATGCAAATCAAAACCACAAGGAGATATCACTTAACTCCAGTGAGAATGGCCTTTATCAAAAAGTCCCAAAACAATAAATGTTGGTGTGGATGCAGAGAGATAGGAACACTCATACACTGCTGGTGGGACTGCAAACTGCTATAACCTCTGTGAAAAGCAGTATGAAGATACTTCGAAGAGCTAGAAGTAGGACTAACATTTGATCCAGCAATCCCATTACTGGACATCTACCTAAAGGAAAAAAAAAACATTTTATAAAAAAGACATCTGTGCTAGAATGTTTATAGCAACACAATTCACAATTGCAAAGATGTGGAAACAACCCAAGTGTCCATGAATACATGAATGGATTAATAAAATGTGGTATATGTACACCAGGGAGTTCTACTAACCCACAAAATACAATGGTGATCTAGCACCTCTTGTGTTATCCTGAATAGAGCTGGAACACATTCTACTAAGTGAAGTATCACAAGAATGGAAAATCAAGTACCGCATGTACTCACTATCAAATTGGTATTAACTGATCAACACTTATGTGCACATATAGTAGTAACATTCATCGGGCATCGGGCAGGTGGGAGGGGAGAGAAAGGGATGCATATATTCACACCCAATGGGTGTGGTGCACACTGTCTGAGGGGATGGACATGCTTGAAGCTCTGACTCAGGTGGGGCAAAGTCAATATATGTAACCTGAACATTTGTACCCCCATAATATGCTGAAATAAAAAAAATAATAATAAAGAATTGGAAAAACTCTTAAAATGTTGAGAAAAAAGAGTAAGCAAACCAGTAAGAAGACTTTCTGGAGGAGTTCATTCATTGCCCAAAAAAGAAAATCTATTACTTGGGAGAAAAGGGTAAAGCTTCTCTAGTCAGCTTGCAAATACGACAATTATGATCAGTGGAATACATTGCATGTACAATTGATTTATAGCCCTGGTTCTCAGCAAATGTTAACAGTAAATCTATTCAAAACGTTATTTGAAAAAGAAGTTACCACTTAAATCTTAAGTGTTTACTTTAAGTCATTAAGAATCAGACTATGTTGCTTTTTATTGGGTTCTCTAGGACTTAGGAAACAACTTGAAATCCTAAGGGCTTTATTGAAATAAACAGTCTCCATAAACATCAAAGTTAATTGTTTTTTCACATCAATAACAGATCAGGTTCCTAAAAAATGATTTGAAACAAGGAAGACTTTGATGTGAATCAATCTCTAATCCACTATATGACTCTGGCCAAGTTAGTAAACATCTTGGAGTCTCAATTTCCCCATAAAATGGTTGATAAGACCACCTGAGGACTCCTATGAAGATTAAATGATCATGCACACAGCACTGTGCCTGACACTAAAAAGGTCAGCTTTCCTCTTACCCACACCTGCCCCTCAGCACTCAAGTTCTCTCTAAAGTCAATGTCTTTGAAATAAATATTTTGTAAGTTAAATGCTATAAAATATTAAATGCTTCTTGGAAAAGTAGTATTTTTCCAACACTATGATTTTTTAAAATAAGTTTCAGGCATTAGATCATGTGAACATACTAATTATGTAAAATAGGTTTGCCCAACTTCTCTATGAATCATAGCTTCAAATTATACTGTCATAAGCATACAAAATACTCATGGCTGTGAACTAAATTATGTCCCCTCCCCAGTTCATTTGTTGAAGTCCTAACCCCCAATGTAATGGTATTGAGAGGTAGGTAGGGTCTTTGGGAGGTAATTAGGTTTAGATGAGGTCCTGAGGGTGGGGCCCAGTGATGTGATTAGTGCTCCTAGAAGAGACACCAGAGAGCTTGCTCTCTCTACCATGTGAGGAGATGACCGTACATAAGCCAAGAAGAGAGTCCTAACCAGAAACTGAACATATTGGCGCCCTAATCTCAGACTTCCAGCCTCCAAAACTGTGATAAAATTATTTTTTGCTGTTTAAGCCATCCAGTTTATAGTATTTTGTTATCTCAGCTGGAGCTGACTAAAACACCCATACACCAATGTAGCATCATTTTAATTATAAATTCAATACTGATGCAACTTCAGCTAATGGAATAAAATTTGTATGATAAACAATATAACTTTTCAACAGTATGAAGGTATCGTTCTCCTTATTCATAGGTATATATACGTACTTGCATACACATATTCAAATACATTTTGAATATAGACAATGATATAGCCATATAGTTCAACTCATCAATTGATTAATTTAACAGACTTATGGTGTGCCTGCTATGTGCCAGGTAAACCCTGTTATACAAAGATGAACAAGATACAGTCTTATCTTCATTGAAACCAAAGCCCAGTTTTGACTTTGGAGAAAGTCAAAACATAAGGTAAGTAATAAAGTGTGATAAATGCTCAAGAATATAATAACATAATATTGACAGCTGTTCTATACTTTAGAACTGTTCTTCCCTAAAACTATCTGTGCTGACTTCACCTAGATTAATCCAACAATTGTCTCCTGACATTTCTACTTAGGGAGACTTATTTAGGAGGCATCTACGGCAGAATACAGTTTCTACCTTAAGCTTTCTACCAACAATGTTAGAAGTGAAAAATAAAACATAATTTTTGAGCGTTAGCTCCTGTCAATTTAAATGAAAATAGACAGTTGGTTCAGCATATGTTGATTTCTTAAAATCGGAAATAGACTTTCCCAGCAATATGCCTCAGGGAAAATAAAATGTGTGGGCTGGCTTATTCACTTATATTAAAAGGAAGTTTCCAGCTGATGTTTGATTACATTCCTGAAAAAAAGACACAAAGACTGTAACGAGAAAATTACAAGTATTCTTTCCTCAGGAGTAAAGATTCGTGGTCTAAGAACTTGTTTTGAATCAGTGGTTAGAATATAAACAAACAAACAAATAAAACTTGAGCCTAGATCTATCTTGACTCTAACATTCAAATTAATATGAACATAATAGAATATAAAAACATAACAGAATATAAACAGCGTACTACAGCTTATATATTCTTAACCTCCTATTTCCCACCAATGTAAACTGAAAGGTTTTTGGCTTGATTTAAAAATTAACTCAAATCTCTTCAGGGTGTTTCTCCCGGGAGGCCCAAAACAAGTAAGCTTTCTACCCTTGTGTTTCTGTTTCTGTTACTCTCCTTTCAAGGCATTCACATGCTCAGTAATAAGAAGATTTCAGCTGAATTTGGTGGGGCAAAGCTGTCTGGTCTTTCTTCATGTGGTAGCTCAGATAGACACCGATAGACAACTCACTCTTGGTGTCACTGTGAAACTGTACTCTCTGAATGGCTTGGCCCATGGCTGTCCTGCATAAATAATTATTCGTGAAGTTAAATTATTAATATTTGGAAGGAAAACAGATTGCCTGTGACTAATGCAGTATAATATGGTACACAAAATTGGGTTTGAATGTTTGTCCTCTACAGTTAGCAAAATGCAACTAATGATTTGTATTTAATTTGTTTTCCCACTCCAATCATAGCAGAGCTAGATTTAAGATAAATAGCTGAGATTTGTACATTTGATTGGTCAATCTCATTTGTTACAAGTATATACATTATTTTTACATAAAATGTGAAAACCAAAAACACCTCATATTTTTAGAAAAGACATCCATATCATGTTTCTAATATTTATGATTCCCAGATGTTATTAATGAGAAGGTATTTAGAGAATTTCCTCTGAAAATTTTATCCTATCCCCATACAACTTATGATGTTTGAATATTTTACAATGTTACAGTCATGAAGAAACTGTTAATACCCTATTTTTAAATAAAAGAGAGTAATGGAATGAGCAAGAGAGAAGGATCATTCTGAACAGATTAATCCAGGAAATGCCTTGGCCTGCCTAGACTAGGTAGATTTTACTAATAGGCCTTTCCAATTCATGCTGTTCATTGTTGACTACATTTGACCTTCTAAAAATTAAAGCTGGAAGAGCCTGAAGCTTTATTATACAGCACCTGCTCTAGTGGGTCCTAAACACTAAAGATTCTCCTTGGGAAAGACTTCACTAGTCTATGTAGAAAAGAGGGAAATAGAAAGTTTCATATATTTGTCATTAAGCTACAGTTATCAAATTTGAAGAACTATCCTTTACTCTGACATGATCTTTATATCACCTTTTAGAATTTAAAATATCCATGATTTTATGAAATATGAGTGCAAGATTTTTTTTTAAATGACCTCGTTTGGCAAACTAGAAGTAGGGAACCTAATATAAGTCAACACATCTTAAAAATCAGTATTTAAAAATGCAAAGTCCAGGAACATATGTGGTCTGTACCATATAACTTTACTATTAATAGTAGAATCACCATTGCAGTGACTTAAGTATTCTTTTCCCTCTTAGTATAATATATGTGTATTATCTTCAAACTGGGACAATGCATATGAAGGCAGATCTAGAAAACCCAATATTAGCTCATCAATATTTACCTCATTGTTCAGAGGAATGGATATACATCTGAATCTTTTGTTTTCCTATATAATTCTAGCTACATTTAATTCTAGCTACACAGTCAAAGCGAAAGGAGGAGTATTTGGACATTTCAAAATTTGTAGTAGATACATCATACTACATAGTTACAATTATAACAGGAAAAGCACAAAAGAAGCAATTCTTCAGGATAAAGGAGCCACTACTCAATTAATAATTTAATAACTATTCAATTAAAGCATCTTTCAAAGCTATAGAAAATCTGGAGAAAATAGAAAAACAGAAAATAGAAAATAGAAATCTGGGAAGAAGAAATGGCATCAACTTTTAATCAATGCATTTCCAGATCATAATTGAAGAAGAAAAGAATAGCACAAGCCAAATCATTTGGGAGGTTATTACAATATAGCTCAAAATGAATACAGTCAAATCCCTGGCACGAAATTATTATTTTTCATTTCAAACCTATACAGAAAGCACATAACGATCATTAATTAGTTGTTCTCACCACATTCTATTTGGAGAAAGACTACAATGCCCTTGAGACAAAGTTCTTATTGAAAAAAGAGGTTACAAGCATAAAAAGAGGAAATAAGACTTGAGCTTCATTTTATGCAAATTTTTGGCCTCTACTTTTTTTAATTAAAAATTAATCCCCAAGTGTATTGATGCCATCCCTATAGAAAACTGGCAGTGTCTATTAAAGCTAAATTTATCCATATCCTGTAAACCAGCAATTCCACTCCTGGTTCTATACTCAACTGAAATTTTTACATATTTTAAAAACCCAAAATCCTCCTGGACAATTTATAGCAGCAATATTTGTAATGGTTCCAACCCTGTAAATTGACTAAATACCCATTAATAGAAGAATGAATAAATACATTATAGTTTATTCCCATAATGAAATATGGATGATTGCACAAACTAATATTGAACAAAAGGAGGAAGTCATTTTTTTAAAAGTACATATTGCATGATTCCATCTATATAAAGTACAAAAAGAGGCCAAAATCCTCTGTTAGAAGTGAGGGATGACCTTGTAGAAAGAAATAGTAACTGGAAGAGAAGAGGAGGGGAGTCTGTGGGAGGCTTATAATGTTCTGTTTCTTAATCTGGGGTCTGGTTACAAGACCATGACATTTCTCCAGCCACATAATTATGATCTGTATACTTTTCTGTAGGTATTCTATGCTACAGTACAAAGTTACAAACAAAAATAAATACCTAAAGTAAATAAATGCATTGCCAGGAGGTAAATATCCATCAGTTCCAATATAATAGCAAAGTGATGCTTTTTCTAAATGTAGAAAGCAGCTAAGAAATTTGGGAAAGAAAATAAGATCACAATAAAATTTAGAATAGATCTTAGATTTACAAAGCACTGCACCTAAATATACAAAGCATTTTTCAGACCTACAGTATGTCCCATAGAGGGCATTACTTCCTGGAACACTCTTTTTTTAGGAAAAAATACCAATACTAATATTGGAAAAATAATTGTATGAATCTCCTAATGTTACATTAGAATGATCTGTCTCATTCTATTACAGTCTGGTTTTGGACTAAGACTTTAACTTTGAGTAGAGCAGTTTTATAAACAACACTGTTTGCCATGTCTACTTAGCAAGTGCTTGAAATTCTGGGGCATTTGCTATACTTGATATGTTTGATACACTTCTTAAGCAATCTATATGATTGATGAAAACATGGACTTGTAGGAAAATCTGGCTACATTTATATCACTTCTAATCTGATTTTTTTCTACTTTGTTACCCTAAAAGTAATTACACCAGTGATTGCTCAACAAAATCTTTTCTTCTTGGGCACATGGCTAGATTTCATTTCCCAGCCAGTCTTGCAGCTAGGTATGATCAAGTGATAGAATTCTGTTCAGACTCCTCTGTGCTGTTTTTCCCTTTGAGCTATCTGAACTAAAGATGTCTCTAAAGTCAACACTGGAAGCCACATATAGGCAAGACGGCAAAGCTTCCACTAATCTGAGTCCCTGAATAGATGAATTGAGAAGGGCAAGAACTGATCTTCTCTTGTGTTTCAGTCACTATATATTTTTGTTGCAAGCATTAGCTTACCCTAAACCATATGCACTAGTAATGCATTTTGGGGCTCCAAAATAAAATTCGTAAATTGTAGATTATTGTTTTTATATGTGGTAGAGTGCGGTTCTCTGTCCCCTTTACCCTCATTACTCTTCCACGTTCTAATCCCTGATGGAGAGGTGGGGGATATTTTAGCAAAACAATGCATTAATATTACAACAATATGAACTATCAGTTTTAGTAGAAGAAACTATATCTCAGATTTATTGCATTTGTAAGAAGGATGGAGCTGGGGGTGGGGTAGGGGTAGAAAATATTAATAAAAAGGGGATGTTGCATAGATGATAAGCTGCAAAATGGAATAACAAAGAGACGTTTGGCCAGACTTTTCTGGATTCCTGGACTATTAATGGCCTTCCATGAGTGAAAATGAATTGTCTTTTGGTAATAGCCAGTGACTATGAACCTTTCATACCGTAGGCAATAATGGATGGATTCTCAATGGAGGAAAAGAGAAACAGCTACTTTGCAAGCATAAACAGAAGCAAAGTTTACTTCTTCAGATGAGAGATATAAAACATTGTATTTTAGGTCCTTTACAAGTTAATTTAAAATACCACTCAACTTTTCTGGGCATGGGGTCATTGCCATGAGACCAATTTATTATGCCTTTTGAGACCAAATCAACAGTCAGAAACCTTCAAAATGCAGTCTTTTGTGTACAATTGCAGTTAAAGCCCCAGAATAGAAGCCTAATTGTGAGCCCTTAGATGACAAGAACTAGGAAGCCTTCATCTTTACACTCCTGGCATTTAGGACAACAGTGACATGTAAGAGGCACTCCACACACTATGGAGTGAGCAGATTCTAAGAGAGCCAACACTTAGGGTGAAGCTTGCTCTAGTATAATACTTCCCAACCCAAATGACATTGCATACCTACTGACGTAATTTATCCTGAGCCAGAAAAGCTCAGGAATGAGTGGGCTAATGTGAGGAGGAGAGAAGCCAAATCCTGTTATCACTGAAAAGAGAAACAGAGGAAGAAGCAGGCACAACGCTCTAATACGTGAAAAAGGTTAGTAGACACTGAAGCAGGGAAAACCACGTTAAAGTCAAGTAACACTATGATTATGTCCAAATCCTGTTTCTGCCTCCAGCCCAGGGGAATTTTAAAAATTAGAATAAAGTTATTTCTTTTAATATTAGTAGTTGAGATAGGCGCAATGATTTTTAAGCTTTAAAATGCAGTTACTTTAATTACAATCTGTATTCAGATTCTACTTATATACACACGAGATAGTGAAGAGTTGAAACATTTATCATTTAAACTAGTGCCAACATTGAGATTCATTTAGCATGCTATTTCAGACCAAGAGGGGATTGGGGACTGTGATTAATCAGAGAGTTCCTTCATTCTCCTCTTTCATTTTTGGATCAGCTATAAATAGCCACAGAATTTGTCCATTTCGCATTTTCTGCTGCATTCAGCATTTAATTTCCACACTGCTTGATAAAGCAGGATCACTTTAAATTAAAGATCAGAGAGGTTGCAGTTCAATTCTTTTAGTCACGTGCCACATAAACTTTGTGCGAGTTATGACAGACCATTTGTCTATGAAACACAGGTGTTGATAGTGCATATGAATAACTTTTATTAATCTGAATTTAGCATTTTTTGGTATTAGACCCCTAACATAATTGTGTACAGGTAATATGATCTGATTTTTTTTTTTGAAAACCCACATGTTATATTGCTTTTTTATATCTCATCAACTAAGTGTTTTTCCAATATGCATTCTCCCTTTAATTCACATTTATACAAGCCTAATGTTGTTCACCCAATAATATGTCCAGTTAAAAACACAAGCTCCCCAGCCTGTCTCAAAGTTAGGGGCAAATATGTGAAATTATTCTTGCTAAAGAGATGTAAGCTAAGGGTTCCTAGGAAATCCTTGCTTCCCGTATATAGACACTATCCCTTCCTGCTTCCTTTCCGTTTCACTTCTTCACCCTGCTTGGAATGAGGAGATAGTTCTGGAGGAACAGTAGTCACCCAGCATCCTGAGGTGACAGGCACAGGACAGGCCAGTATAAGGATGGCAGGCAGAGAAGAAAGAATTAAAGAAAACTATGTCTTTGAGGATATTACAGAATCACTGTACTAGCCCTAGACTACTACCTCCAGACATCTTTTGGCACAAGACAAATAAACACTTAGATGGTTAAATTGCTACTGGTTTTCTGTTACTTACAGCTGAATGCATTCCTAACCGATAAAAACAGACCCTCTAATGATTTCACAGTAATGATTTTCTAGCACACCTGCCACACTTTAAAAAGATGACCACTCTGAAGCAAATGAATTCAAGCAACTGCCTTCCTTCCTCATGTTCTTTACATTGGGACACACTAATTTAGCTTTTATTGGAGTTAATGTCTCCTTCAGTCATTTATTTGCTTAAAAACACTTTTTAAAATAAATATACAAAAATTACCTATCTAGAAAGGGCAAAAAAGCAGAAATATTTCTAAGTCATTTAATTCAGTTCTTGCTTCCTTTCCTAAACTATTAATTTATTTGGTGTAAAATACACTATAATTGAATGCTGTTCCTGTATGTCATGCACACCAGTTGCCATGCTAATGTACACAAAAAGCTTTATCCAGCATGAATGTATCAAGTAAATTCCAGTCATTGCCACTACAAATGCTGACAGACTAAATAAAATTGCTGACTAGTTTCAAAATCTGCCCAGAGAGATCACCACTGGGCAAACATCACTGAAGGTCCTAATGGATAAGCTAATGCTTTCATATTTGGCATTTGTCCCGTTAATTTAAAAATAATAATAATTATGTATTATTTAATTATATCTATGCAGTCCTGATAATTCTCTTGTAATTTACTGTTCATTGTGAATTTCAATAAAATTTACTTCCTTCTTTCTCTATTTGATTGTATCTAAGGATTAAAAATAAACCCAACTAACCTGTCCTCTGAAAAACCATACCTTAATCTATGCTAAAATCTTTTGTAAAAGCCACATCTTATTAGTTTATTTATGGTCAAATTTCACTGTGCATTTCAAATGTCAGGAGATTAAGATATAGAGGAGAGAAAAAGAAAAAAAAGGAAATAGACAATTTTCTCCCTACCAAAAGTGCTTTGTTTTCATCGGGAAATTTTTTTTGGTTCATTAAACAACTTAATTCATAAAGTAACAAAACTCCACAATGAAGATCTGATTGAAGAAGGAATGGAAAACTTCTGACCTTTTGGATCCTAATCCCCTGATTAACTTTTTCCGTACTCCCTTATTAAATGCTAGAAATGATCACTATCAGCTTTCAGATTTAGGCAGAGCAGCTAAAAGCAAAATCTTGCCTTTTGACAAAAATGGTAAAAGGAGAAGAATTGGAGGTAGTTAAATAATAAAATTTGTTTAAAGAGTCTGCACTTTTAATCCCTGTGGGATGGACACAAACCAAGAATTTATTTATGTCAACTAAATAGGCAGAACCATTCATTATGTAAATATGACCTTTAAAGCCATATAACAGCTATGATGTGAATAACATATCCATGAATAATTGAGAATTGAAATCATTTATTATTTATTAAGTGCTTTTTATGTGAATTAGAGTTAAGTAAATCAATTCGTTAAGCCCAGTGATGGTATCCATTTAATGATTTATTCAGCTTCTAAATATGATGAGTAATGTTTAGAATGGTCTCATTCTAAATATGAAAGTGAGCTAGAAATTGAACAATGCACATTTCAAGATGAATGAAATGCTGACCTTGTTTGCAAATTTTTCATGTGTTAAGCTCCTTAAGGAAAAATAATAGTTCTTTACAGAATGGAAAGGTCAGGATATACGAACGGTAACTAGAGTTTGAGGTAATAATTGGGCAAGGGATTTTGATAGCTGGCAATATCAACAGGAGAGCATTCCAAGAACACAAGAGGACAAAATCAAAGGGCAATGGAAGTTCAGAAAAGTAATCCTTCTGAGCTAGGATACATGGAAAGAGTGAGAGAAAATGCTGGACAGGTAGGATGGAACTAGGATTTTAAAGGATTCAGGAGTTTAGATTGCTTTCAGAAGACTGGTAGAGAGAGAACAAATTGGTGAGATGTAGTATAATCAGATTCAATGTCTCCCACAGCCCAATAAGAAATACATGAATTATGATCTAAGAAAAGACAAGGAAGCCTGGAAAGTATCAGGATTATCTTTATTTCTGCTTCTTCTGCTTATAATTACATGGATTAGGATATTACCTGTTGTATTGAGAAAGAGTTGAAATCTTACTTTAACCCAGGTAATCTGCTAAGTGTGTGATTAAAACTACTATTTTACCAAGAGCCAAAACACTGAAATGTCAACTTGCCCCTAACCAACAATTTTATCTTTGTGAATGAAAATAGCATCCATATTACCATCTTTCCTTGCCTCTGTCTTCTCTTCCTCTTCACTGAAACTTTTTGGATAAGTGTTAAGAAAATAAAGTAGAAAACACTAATTGTATTATTTTTAAAATGTTGAAATAATTATTTTTAATGAGAAGATGGTTGACAACCACTTATTAACTATAACAGAAAGAGTAAGCCTGAGTTTTGAGCCAATGAGTTAAGGATTAAATTTGCATTGCTCTAAATAGGGAATTTTTATAAACTTTCATAACCAGAGTCTAGGGAATTATAAACTTCTGCCTAGTAAAACAGATCATCTGAACCTCTTTTCAATTGCATTGCCTGATGGAAAAAATATTCTCCCAGAAACAGATACAGGGCTATAATCCTCAGAATTTATTTATTTATTTATTTATTTACTTACTTACTTACTTACTTGCCCAACACCAACCCAGGTACTGGTTTTATTTGAAGCACTCTTTTTCTTAAACTATGCTCAAGCCATGGTTGACACTTTAAGAACCAATAGGATAAAATATAATATATCCTGTTCACAGCAACAGACTCAATGGAATAGATTCTATACTATACTTGACGCTGGACTTTTTAAATATGTACAGAAAATTATATACAAGCTATAACTTACAAAACTATTCTACATCCTTAAACTATTTTCCCTAAAAATGTACAAATGAATTAACTTCATTCAAGCAAGAGGTATTACAAGTACTGCATTGCTGAGACAAGCTCATAAAGAAAAAAATATTTTGATTTTTTCTGCTGTGATCTCCCTGTAGCACTGAAACGTGAAAATGTACAAATGATCAAATATCTTACAAAGTAATTTTTTGATGAGATATTTTCTAGATACATATGAAAGAACTATCAAGAAAGAAGTAAAAAATATTGAGATAGCTTCGCATATTAGTTTATTGCCATTCCATAGGTTATGCCATGGACTCATTTCTTTTTATTCTCTCTCTCTGTCTCTCTCTCTCTTCCCCCCTCCTCCCTCTCTTTCTTTCTTAAAGAGAAGTCACAGCTAAAAAATACAAGGAAAAAAAGGTTTGGAAATATGTGAGGAAATGATAAATAAGACTCTGTACAATTGGCCCAGAGATTAACCTGAGCTGGTCCAATCATGTACAAAGGCTTGTGGAGGTCTACACTGTAATGTCCATGATTGAATCTCAAACTGGCTTTACAGGTTGCAAGGGAAAGCATAACCCGTGATGTGCTTATGGATGAAATCCTTAACTGGAATTACATACTTTCATAAGCACTGTATTCATAAAACCTATTAAGCCCCATAAATCTTTTATTGAGGGTGTGTGCTCCTTCTACTCAGAAAAACCTCAGTTTTATCCATTGCCCACAGGATATTTGTTTAAAAGTGACACCTTTCAACAGGCCTTGTGTCCTGAAGAAGTTTTGTGAAAAAAGTTATTCACTCAAACGTCAATGGAATAGTTGAGTACAGAATCCCATCTATACATCATAGAGTGATATTGTAATTATGAAACATGAATCTTAATTCAGGGAATCTCTGCATGTAAAGAGAGTAGGAGATTAGATTTGAGATGAAAGTGAAGGAATGATCACTAATGTTAAGGAACATAATTGGAGGAAGTATTTTGTTTTTATTTAGGCAATCTGCACCCGAGAGCTGGGGTTCTAAATTATGCAGCTAACCACCTTGAAATACCATCAAACAAATTCTAAGATGTGACACTTGAGGGAGATCCTTATGCCTCTTATTTTTAAGTCAGTGGCAACAGAATCCTTCCAAATATTAAACTCAGAAATTAAACAGTCTTTAAAAAACAAGAAAGTGAGAATCGTGTATTTATAAAAGATACGGAAATAACATACTTTGCATCGTTTGCCAAAGTGTATTGCAGATGGAATAGATTTAGTTTTTCTAAATTTAAAAAGCAAGCATATTATAAAGCAAAATATGTCATAGAAACAAAACTTCTTCAAAATAAAAATTTTAAAAACAAAAATCAAAATAACTGGAAATAGTTGTTTAAAATAAAAGAGTCAAATTTATGTAAAAAAAGACATAATACACATTTATTATGAAAAACATTAGAATATAAGAAAACAAACCAACAGATAGACATTAAGATCCCACAGATAGTTGTTGAAAAGATGTAAGCAGAGTTCAGGCAAATGGAATTACAAAGGGTAAACAAACAAATGGAAAAGTAACCATTTTTACTGAAAATAATATTAAGATAGTATTTTACATGATCTGAAGAGGCAAATATTTTGAGAAAAGTATTACATTCAATGGGGCTAAAATAACACAATATTTTGGGGGCATTGTAACTTGATTTAGATTCTTTTGAAAGCAATGTTACAAAATATAGCAGAAATCATGAAGGGAGCAACCACTTCCACACAAGTTAAAAAATAAGTGCAAAAAAGATGTTCACAGCAGCATTAACTATACCAGCAAATATCTGGGAACATTTGAAATATCTAACATTTGGGGAGTGATTATTTCAAATGTAGGATTATAATCATTTTAAAACTTTCTTCTTTGTACATTTTTGCAATCTTCAAATATTTAACATAAAATTAGTGATTTGGTCATCAGAAAATTATCTGTTAATAAAAATGTTAAATATAATCACAATATGATTATAATCATATTAGGGTATAGATTTTTTCACAATGAAAAATTAGTAAGAAAACAATCTAATATTAGTATACTCTTTGAAATTCTCTGTTTTACTAACTCTGCATTTATGCAATAACATCTAATTAATCATAGCATTATTTTGTAATCCAGTCCAATGACACTGATGCCATAACACAAAGCATAGGCTTTTCAAGTAGCCTTCTTGGTGGTGAGAGCATTTGGAAGAATCTGTTTTTAAAAATGTTAAAATGTACTATTTTTGCTTTTGAATAGTTTCTAATATTTTACAAAATTCCTTCAGGTATGCATTTAAGTCCCTGGCTTTGTTTATAGTAGGGTAATACAAGTGAATCTTGGATAGAAACTCCTGAAATATTAGCCTAGAACCAGCTCTGAAATTTTAAAAAAAATTGTGATCTGGGCAAGTTACCCATCCTCCCTACCATTGTCAACATTTGTATTATGAAAGAGGTCACATACATAATTCCCTAGTTCTGTAATAGGCCACAATATTGTGAAAAACAACTTTACAAATCTAAGAAATTAATACTATAATATTTCATTTCATTAAATTTAACAAATTCTTAACGTACAGTAAAGCATATTGTTAATCTTATCTACAAAATTTCAACTGTCCAGATGGGGACTAAAAATGAGCCTGACTATATATTTTCAAATATCTGAATATTTAAAATTATTTACATATAATATCTTGCTGTTAACCCAATGTTTAACTCACTAGCTGGGTTTTGGCATTTTCATAAAGAATACAAACAAATGTGTGTATATGTGCATATATGAATCCATACAGACAGTAGTTATACACATATACACACATACTCTGCAGAATCAAAATATTACTTGTCTCTTGACTTCCCAGTTTTGCAAAAGCAGAATTCGAACTATATTTTTCGAAACACATTTATTTGTATTTAGAAAATATGTAGAGCCATATTTTTCTACCAGTTCATATTATAAATTACAGATTCATTATATTCTTGCTACTGCTGCTAAAATCCTTTAAAATTCAGTCAATAAGAGATGGTATTTCTATGATATATTTTGCTTCAAA
This sequence comes from Indri indri, assembly GCA_004363605.1. Taxonomy (NCBI): domain Eukaryota; kingdom Metazoa; phylum Chordata; class Mammalia; order Primates; family Indriidae; genus Indri; species Indri indri. The sequence continues at coordinate 38,429 of RJWJ010012832.1, forward strand.
TATCCACATACATAAACATCCATAGGTTGTAGGACCAAGATTATTTAAATAAATGGATCAACTTTATATAGATACAATGAGCCATACATGGGATATATGCTGACATATTTGTACAAAACTTTTGTTATAGACTGTATTTTGTTGTCAGATTTGCAAAGTACAGGGAAATACAATATAAGAATGACAAATTTTGAACAACAACAAAAAAAGAATTCCCTTCTCCATGAATAGGAGAGAGAAAAGTGGTGTAATATTATTTTCCCATTATAATAAAATGGATTAGTAAAATATATAAAATGTAACCACTGGGGAAAAAGGCATAATTATTAGTTTTCTGAAGTGCATAAAGGAACCATTGCTTTTGAACACCCACCTACGTGGCAAGAACATGCTCATGAAAAAATAAAAACCTAATAGTGGTTATCTCAGGGGCAAGAAGGGAAGGGAAGGTATACATAAATAGTATTGGAAACGAGTACATTAGGGGCTCCAGTTTTATCTTTAATGTTTTATGGCTTGAGCTCATTGATGCATAAATGGCTATCGTATCATCTATGTTTCGTATGTGTCTAAAATATCTAATAATTTAAAATAAAGGTATAAAAATATACTTTACTTTTACTTGAGTATATTTAAAATTTATCTCTGATATTCTACAATCTGTAGAAGAATACATATTACTTGATGATTTATGTTCATTCCAAATCCTATGCACACTTCTTACTCATTTCTTTATCTTCTGTCATTTTCAATCTATATCAAAATGGTATAAGTTTACACAAATTTTAAAGTAAAATATCATTCTCTTAAATACCTTCAGGGTGCTTAAAGCTAAAGTGTCTTTTTAAACAAAAAAACTAAAAGAAAATAAGGGTGAATTTTAATCTAATTTTAGGTCGAAGGAAGTTTTTACACGAATGAAAGTTGTAAAAAATAATCATTTTGACTATAGTTCTACATCAAAAATCAATGTTAAAAATTAGATGCCAAATAACAAACTGAGAAAAATATTTTATAGAAAATGGAATAGAAAAAGGAAAGGTCAATGTCCCCAGACAAATAAGACACTAACATACAATTCATAAAAGAAGAAATAAAAAATCCCTATATGTATATGAAAACACTTGCAGCCTCCATATTAATCAATTGAAACATATTAGATATTATTTTTTAATCTATTGATTTGGCAAATATTTATTAACTGTAAAAAACTCAATACTCTGAATGATGCAGTGACATAGCATCATGATATACCACACGCACATTGTTAACAGAGTCTGAAAATCACATCTCACTATTTCTTTGAAAATGTTCTTTAACTCTAGGCATTATATTTCTGAGAATCTGTGCTAAAGCAACAATCAGGATTGATCTTCAAGGATGTTTATCTTAGGATAATTTAAAACAGTAAAAAGTCCAGTATTAAGAGAATGGTTGAATAAAGGGTAGGAATATAAAATCATGTTATGGAAGTTTATGGAATAACATAGGACAGTATAAAATAATGGAACTTTACCATTTTTAAATATTATTAATAATTCAAGCAAGCATAAAAAGTCTCATTGGAGGCTGGAGGTTTGAAACCCAATCATTCTAACACTGTACAAATGCATTATAAGATTTCTTCTTTACATACTCTGTAGAATAAGAATTAGTGGATTGCTAGAGGAAAGTTCTATATGAGTTCTATATGAGTTGTTTTTAAAAGAGGGAAATACTATATTATCGCTGGTTTCTGAAACTGAATAATGAATTCATCCATAAATCATTTAGTACCTTAATGTATGTTGGCCCATTTTTTGTGTTAAGGAGAGAAAATTATTAACAGTCTGCATCTCCCAAATGAAACTTCTATTGTTTATTCTTTATTTTATAAAGTGCCCATATAGTTAAAATATTTTCAGTAGTGACCCAATAGCCTACTCCCACAGATTTACTGGAATAGTCATCCATTTCTTTCTCTTACTAGTATTTTTATTCTAAAATGGAAAAGAATGGGGGACAAAATGAATTATTTTATAGCATTGTCTTCATCATACTTTGCAACAATGAGCAATGCTCATAAACTTTTAAATTCTTGATGCATTTATGACTTGTAAATAGAAGCACATTTATGTGGAAGATGGATGTAAGCAGTTTTCCTTCCTTTTACCATCACTCAGTTCTTTGAATGAAAGATTTCATGTGAGGCTATAGAATTGGTCAGATGCCTGCATAAAAATAGACAAATACAACAATGGAATTAAATTTGGAATTTCCTTTTCTTTTAAGTTTGAGGGGAATATACAATGTGAAGCTAAGAACATGATGTTGCTGCTTCAGCAACTTTATGGAATTATTCAGGTAAAAACTGACGCACACAGTACTTTGCACTTGGAAGAGCTTTAGAGATCAACTACCCAACACCTCCTTTGACATGTGAGGAAATCAAGCCTGTGAGGATTTAAGTAATTTGCCTGAGGTCACTCAGCTAGCTAGTAGCAGAGGAGGAGCAAAAACAAAGGTCTAGGCCAGGCGTATGGCGCATGCCTGTAATCCTAGCACTCTGGGAGGCTGAGGCGGGTGGATCATTCTGAGCTCAGGAGTTCGAGACCAGCCTGAGCAAAAGCGAGACCCCGTCTCTACCAAAAATAGAAAGAAATTAATTGGACAGCTAAAAATATATACAGAAAAAATTAGCCGGGCATGGTGGCACATGCCTGTAGTCCCAGCTACTCGGGAGGCTGAGACAGTAGGATTGCTCGAGCCCAGGAGTTTGAGGTTGCTGTG
>RJWJ010012833.1:0-41156 GCA_004363605.1 Indri indri
CTCATCATGAATGGAAGAGAATGGCTCTTCAATGGAACTCAAATGGGTATAAATTACACACTTACTAATCAAAATGAATTCTTTTCAGCCATTTTTTTTCTCCTTAAATGTCTTTAATGAGTAATACAGGCTTCTGTTCTTTTTATTGGCCAGTTTCTCTGCCATAACCCTGATTCTAACCCCACTTTCACCACACAGAAAATACCAAATGCCACACATTCATTTCTACTTTTTTGTATGCTTTACAAAATGACATATATTTTTGCCCTAAACTGGAACGTGCTATGAAGGTTTGATCTCCTAACACTGCAATCATGGATACACTTAAGAAAGACTTCAAATTAGCTAACATAAGAAATAAAAACAGGACTCTCTGAGGACAGAATGCAGGCCAGAAGGGCACATAGCACCTCTTTTTTTTTTCAGGGCTGTATTGACCCCCATTCATTCAAATGCGCTAATGACCTCCTATGACAGAACCGTGTGGCAAAGAAGAAAGGCTCATATGTCAATGTGAAGGGAGAAGAATCAAAGTGGGAGGAGGAATGGGTTAAGTATTCTACAATTTAACAAGATGAAATGTTAGGCACCGAATTTCTTGCCTTCTGAAAAGTGCTAGCAAAATATAACTTCTTGATAGTCAAAAAAAGAATATACATGTCGATCTACTTTCCTTTACACTATTTAAGTGATCATAAAAATGTAATTATAAATTAAGACTTCATAAAGCAAATCATATTTTCCCTTTGATGATAGTAAATAATTCAGAGATGATTTGTTTACATTTCTAATTTGTCTTCGATGGTAGTCATTTCTCATTTTAACTATAGTTTGTCTTTACCTCAGTTTTCTCAAGTAATTAGGGACCTGAAAACAAATATTTACACATGCTAGAGGTGCACTTTTTAAAGAAATTGCTAAAAATTTGACCCTGTCGTGGGTGGCAATAATGGGCAGCAGTAATGGATCAGGGCCACACGGTGGCACTATAAGCAATGGGCTATTGGCACGTATTTTAATCAGCATCTACTCTAAAAGGTGATCCAGTCCCAGTGGCTTTAAAGACAACCGGAAAAGTGTAAGACTGCAATGCAGAATGGAGATGAGAAAAGGTTACATAAATGAAAAGAAAGCAGCTATAATCATTGTATCAAATCACACTCCAGGCCATCTACCAAACATAAGAAGCCTCTTTAAAGACTCCTATCGTTTACAGGGGTGAATTAATTACTCAAAAAATGAAACACAAATGCATGAGGGATTTGTTATTTGATGGACTAAGAGAAACGTTTTCATATGTTCTAGGTTGCTCAATCTTTTTTATTTTGAAACACATGGCACCAGTGAATTTATAGTTGAACCGCAAGGCAGACAGAAAACCAAGAATTATTAGTTCACTAGTTATAGTCATAACATAAACCATTTAGTCATCCAGTCTGTATCATCCAATTGTTTCAGTCAACCAAGCAAGGCAACTGACATTGACAGCTTAGAAAAGTGACCTTCCAGATAAAGAATTCTGGAGCTGGTGAGGAACTCATCAGAAGTGCATGAAAAAAACAATTCCCAATGTAACACCAATTAATAAAACAAATTAGCAGTGTATCTTCACCGTAATGCACTGGTGCGCAAATTTCCTCCTATGAAATTTTCTTCTACTTAGCAGCTATCAATCAATACCCAAATGACTATCTCTTGCTGTGCAATTGTTGGAGGGCTTGGGAAGAGAAGTAGTTTTATAAAAATTTGAAATGTGCCAATTACTGAAAAAGACCACTTTGCGAGTACCTTAACAGTATCTTGATTTTAGATTGGTGCTGAATGGAAGAACTAAAAGTGATGCATAGCAAAATGCTTGAAATTGCTTGCTCTTCTAGGCAGATGGTAACAATAGGGCAAACGAAAAGTTAGTCCATATATTGAAATTCATAATTAATAATTTTCTCATGAACTTTATACTGTAATTGCTGAAGATAAGTGAGAATGGCATACATATACTTTTAATTGAGCCAAAGCAAATCCATAAAGTAAGAAAACAGCTGTCTCAGCATTTTCACATTATGGGGTTTTATTCTTTGTTTTTATTCTTCATTCTTGATTAATCTGCACCTAATTATATGTTTCAGTCCCCAATTTAAAGCTCCTTAGTATATATATCTCCTAATTTTTAAGTCCTCGAGAGTCATAATAATAATATTAATAAAATAAAGGCAACATTTGTTAAGCTCTTATTAGGTGCCAGGTATTGCAACAAGCACAGTAGATATCATTTCATATAAACCTCACCAAAAAAGATCCCATGAAATTAGTAGTAATGTTCCCTCTGTTAACAAAGAGGAAACAAAGGTATAAATTAATATGCCAATTTTATGCAACTACTGAGTAGCAAAGGTAAGTTTTGAATCCAAGAATACTTTTTACCAAAGCCCCTGGCTCGCCTTGTAAAGCAGAGGTTGAAGCGCGGCGGTTAACAGCCACATTGCCTGAGGTCTGTCTGGCTCCAACGCTGGCTGGCTTTTTGGTCTTGGCAAATGACTTAGACGTTCTGTGTCCCAATATACTTGTTATTATACCACCCAGCAGTTCATAAAGTAGAAATTCAAAAACTCTTACTGAGAAGCTTCCAATTTCTGTCAGGTACTTCCAACCTGCACAAATAAATCCTTTTGTGAAACATACTCTAGCTGCTCTAAGAGACTAATAAATCAACTGGCATTTGATATAACTGAAATAAGGTGTGTATTTGATTTTCAGTAAGGTCTTCAATTGTTTCTGATAGGTTACACTATGCTGTGACCATTAGCACTTTGGGTGATGTAGTTAATATAGGGCTTTTTTTTCATCATAAATTCTACTAAAATGTCTATATGTCAAATGGAGCTGGTAATTGAAATTAATAGTGTAGATGAATAGTAAACCTTTCTTGAAAAATGATCATTTGGAATACCAAATTTGATTACTAAACCTTATTGAAGGACTGCCACAATTTACCTCCAGCTTCATTTCATTTAATCTGTACACTGTTTCCATTTACCAAATATTCATAGCCTTTGGAGAGTACTGGGAAATCTATGATTGGAACTAAAATTACACAAGGCAGGGAACATAGAAGTATAACAGAGGTTCCTATCATTTTCTGGTGACTCATTTAAACAACAAAAAAAAATCAGTAAGGGGTAATAGTCTCTTCTCATTTACAAAGACACTTTTGGCATTCAGCCTCTATATTCAGATAAATTCATTAATCCATTAATCAGTGGCAAAGGAGGCAATGCAATGTAGTAGAAAGGACTCTGAACTCAATGTTGAGAAACACTGATTTTAATCCACAGTCTTCCACTAACCAGCTGAGTCTTGTTGGACAAGTCACTTCTCTGACCCGCCTTAATCTCCTATTCTGCAAAAATAAGAGGATTTCTATTCTTGAACTTTAAAATTTTAAGAATTGGTGCAGTGCAAAGTCAAAAATAGTTATCTAAGTGGGATCCCAAGAGTTTTATAAATTGCTACGTGAAGAGGCAGAACAATACCCAAGCATTTGTATTCGATTCTTTAAAGTTTACACATTATGGTGGAGAAGCGTGGAGTTACCCTAAAAAACATGAGCCAAAGTGATCTTTGACAAAACGTTTTGATCTAGAACAAGTTTTCTCAAACAGGAGATTGTCAAACTATTTCAAGTAACAAGGAAAATATAACAAGGAAAAAAGAGGACCTCACTTTCATAGTCCTTTTTTACCCAAAAATATGGTAATATTAACCCCACTGTTTGGCAGAAACAAAAAGAATAAATATTAATAGTGATAGCACTGAATGATCGTGTCTCTGGGGACACACAGGTTAAACACACCTATGATGACCTTCCACATTGAGATGTGCGGGGAAGTGGGAATTCCAGCTCCTGCAATCAGGCTACTCCAGACTTGAATCCCCACCTTGCTCAGCTTTGTTTCTCTCCTGCCACAGCACCAGCCTTGAGGAGCCATGGATCTGGGCAGAGCAGAGGAACATAGAAGATGCCTGGACAGAGTTATAGCCTTTTCACAGCCCCTCTGAGCTCGCTGTGCCCTCTGCAGGCCATGTTTCATGACTGTTCTGTGTTCTCTTTCTTAGATACAGGCTGGATAGTGATTAAGAAGCTGGTTCTAGTCCTAGCTCCAACACTTACTACTCATGCATCTTACTCTCTGGGTCTTGGTTTCTTCTTCTTAAAAATGGGGATAATATTCTTACCACTGAGTTTAAGCAAAAAAAAACAAAACAAAACAAAAATATGGGGATAATAATGGTACATGTCTCACTTGAGGATTAAGAGAGTGCATGTAGAGTTTTGATGATGGTGTTCAGAACATATAATAAAGGCTACCATCGCTGCTACAGCTGCAGCTAATAATGAGGAAAGAATGGAGGCCGGATAGAATGCGGAGACTTGAGAAATGTCTCAGCCGTGGCCCCTGTCTGAGCAATGTCTAGGTGGACTAGTAGGATGCACTCGTCAGAAGTCCATTTGCATGAGACACTGAGGAGTCTCCTGGGAAATATTTCCTCTTAAGGGAAGAGAGATGCACAGCCATACAGGCTTTAGCCCTGAGACATTGCCTCAAGTGTCAGAGGGAAAAGAGTGCTTAGTAGTATATCCTGTTTGTTAACATTCAGGATGGGGCTGCCCTGGCCTCTGTATGCTTATGTTTGATTCCTAAAAATAAAACAGTGTATGAGCTGGTTATGTTTAGGTAAGGAAAGTTCTTCACTCCCAGGACAATGGTGGTGTCCAGTCATGAGGGAGGGTCCTGTGGGAGACAGCCATACTGTAGCCATCTAAGGGATGGTGCCTTCATGAGGCTCAGACCAATAGCTTCCCAGAATTGTCTGAGGGAAATACAAGGACTTTTTTTTTTCAGCATATGTCAAACATCTCTCTAGGGATTCCCAGAAATAAGTAGAAGGGCCTGAAGGGGTCGAAGATGCCCCAGTATCAAGGGTGGTTGAGAATTAGAAAGATATGATTTGTTGCTACAGAAAGAGTTCGCTTAATAAACTCACTTACACAGTTCGCAGCACAAATTGATGACCTCTGTAAAACATGCTGACATATCGATAGCATGCTCGAAGGTTGTAGCTAGGAAACCAATATCCTGCACACTTCTGCCCCCAAGAGCTGAGTGTGTTTGCTTACCAAGTGTCAACTGTATTTATTCCAAAACCTGTTTATGTCAGTTGTACTTGGTATTGTAAGTTGAGATATTAGTTTTTATTATATAAGCCATTATCATGAAAAAAGAAAGATAATTTTTTCTATGAAAATTAAATTGAGATCCAGAGTTTGATAAAAATGTGTCATCAAAAAGAAAAGCTCTAAAGTTAAATGCATTAAGATGACTGTAAAAAAAAAAAATAGGGAGACAAAAATCATAAAAGCCTAGAAGGATTCTAGATTTCTTCAGATTTCTTCACAAGAAGACCTTTGATTCTAGCTCCATTTTAAAATTATCAACCATAAATAATGTATTATGGGTGTCATTTATATAAGGAAAACAAAGTGGTTCTCTACTTACTGGATCCACAATCAAAAGACTTACTGGACAAGAAAATATTGTTCAATAAATACATATTAATATTTTAAGTTAAAATAAAGTGTTTAAGATGTATATGTATTATTTTGAAATGATTCCGATTTAATGAATTTTGGGTTTAACTAACCAATTACCAGTCCTGATCATACCAGATAAGAAGGTTTTTTTCTACCTTATTGTGAACCTATTTTTGACCTAACCTGATATAGTGACATCTTTCAGGTTTTACAGAGTACACAACAAGCTTAAAATAACATTTCTTTTACTCAAAGAACTGTAGTTGACTTGGAAATTAAAGTGTTAACTTTGAAGACTAAATACAATTCTTAGTGCCTAGTTTTCTTCAGCAAACTTCCCTGCAGCTACATCCTTCCAGGTGTTTTTGCAAACAGAGGCAAATATACCCATTGATGCCTACTTTCATAGTAAAGTTTCAGGGATTCCATGAAGACCATCTGCCCCCCAAGTACGTTGCCCACCAGCTTAAAGAGGTTTACAGTGCTATATTGATACTATTTTCTTTACTGCTTTCTGACACAGCTTTTCCTACCAACAGAATTGGGAGCCAAAGGACCCTCTAACCATTATGGAGGAGAAGAGGGAAAATGGAAAGAACAAATGGCCTCAATTATAAACTCCAAGAATGTCAATTTTATACTCCAAGTTTCCTAATCTTCCCTAATGTTTGACAAAATCAAGTATTTTTCCAATCATTTGACTATCACGGAACAACCATTAACTGACACCTTACAGAATCACTATTCTGAGGAATATTCTTGGTGAAATGTTTAATATTTTTGCTGTGATCACATCCTTAGAATTTTATTCATCTTTGGGCTTGCTGGTATTAAGGAAAGGTGGTTAGAATGATGGTGATGGGAACAATTAAATTTTTTTAGTATATTTTTATTTCAGAGTATTACGGGGATACAAACGTTTAGGCTACATATATTGCCTGATGTTTAATTTTTGAACCACATTTTCCTTATCTCTAAGTGGGGATGATGATACGTACCACACTGGGTAATTACGTGTAATAAAGAAGATGATCTAAACGAAGGTGTCTGACACAGTGAGCCACAAATGTTAGCTTCACATCCTTGCAGGAGTTATTTTTTTTTCTCATCAGAAATTAACGTGCTTTATTAAATTGCTAGATGAGTAGAAAATAGTCTGCTGTCTCTAGAATTACTTTGTTTAGAAACAAATATTCTATGACTATAACATTAAAAAGACAGGGTCTATTATCTTCTTATAGAACTTTGAAGACTGAAAACATTTTATCTGTTGTTTCAATTTTTATCATTTATTATGTTTTTACTTTTTTGCTTAACCAGGCAATATTCTTTTATCGGCTTTTCAATGGCTCTAGAACATTCCCTCAGAGAAGACTTTGTTAAGTTAATGCTTTCCTTCATTGTCATAGTCTATCACTAAAAGCTGACTAGCTGTGTAAAATTAAAATCAGCAAGAGGAGAGACTACAAACACAATTTTTAGTGAATTAAGTGTGAGAAGTCTCTGGGCATCACCTCTGCCACACACCAAATCTGGTGCAGTAGTGTTTCCTCATCTCTTCTAAGTTTTGTGAGAATCTTCACTCTAAAGCTCTAAGTGGTGAAATCAACCCAGGTCTGGATCAACAAATAAACATTTACTTCTAGCCCTCCATGAGCCCAGGAGTGCGATAATGCTACCCATAACTAAACTTAGTCTTTGAAAGTCAACACTTGATGCATCCATGGTTCAACCTGACCCTGTAGCCAGCACAAACAAGAAACTCTTAGACCCGCTCTGTGTGACTTCCTAAAGAGTTCATTCCTGCTCTGTCATAAAGGAGTACATGCTATCAGCCACCTTGGAACTTCAGTGGTTTTCCCAGATCTAATGTTCTAAGATATCATAAATAAAATTCGTCGATTCTATTATTGCTTTGTAGATTGTGTAGAATTAAAGCAAATCCCTCTCTAACTTTACATTTCCAAACCAAAAAGCTGGGCTTCACAGGCATGCAACCTACAAGTGTCCTATTCTTGATGCAAAGCTCTACTGTTACAGGCTTGAAATCCTTAATAATTTTTGAATTAGGGGCCCAGCATTTTCATTTTGCACTGGGCCCTACAAATTATGTAGCCAGTCCTACCAAAGGTCTGAATTGTCTATGTCTTTTCTCATGTGGAAGCCCATCATCTCTTCACTGTCTGTGACACAGGATCAAGACAGTAATTAATGCTGGAAGTCAAAGGGACAGGGCAAGCCAAGAGCCACCAAGAGCAGCTCTGGAAAACATGTTCCTACAAGTGGTACAGGCGGCAAGAGATATCCATTGAAATTAAGGCCTCTGAAACCTTGAGATCTCCTGTAGTGCCATTATTTTTTCTGCGTTCAAAACTAACCGGTTTCTAGATACATCGAGATTCCTGTTACCTGTACATAAAAATGTATCTTTTCTGCTTGCAAATTTTCAGTATGATATCTCAGAGAGGACAGCAAAATAAGATCGCCCAATAACTGCATTCGAAGTCCCACATACACATGCTCAACTCTTTGGCGAGATGAGTCTGATTCAGTTTTGCGTAGCATCCTATTAAGTGGGTCTCAATGCCTATCGTACGGCCTAAAGCAATTGATAGCCTTCATGCCTCTATTGCGTCAGAAAGTACGTAAGAATGACAATATGAGTAATCTACTCTTCTTCAAGAAAGACAAGCAATTCACTAGAGATGTGGAATGCTGCTTCGTAAAGCAATATTAATTCTTTTTTTTTTTTTTGAGACAGCGTCTCACTCTGTTGCCCGGGCTAGAGTGCCGTGGCGTCAGCCTAGCTCACAGCAACCTCAAACTCCTGGGCTCAAGCGATCCTTCTGCCTCAGCCTCCCGAGTAGCTGGGACTGCAGGCATGCATCACCATGCCTGGCTAATTTTTTCTATATATATTTAGCTGTCTGATTAATTTCTTTCTATTTTAGTAGAGACGGGGTCTTGCTCTTGCTCAGGCTGGTCTCGAAGTCCTGAGATCAAACAATCCACCTGCCTCGGCCTCCCAGAGTGCCAGGATTACAGGCGTGAGCCACTGCACCCGGCCTGCAATATTAATTCTTGATGTGGTTATAAGGAAAAGCTATTAGTCATAGCACAAAATGAATGAAGTCCAGAAGAATACTCTGCCCAGAGCTAAATCTTTCTGTCATACTCAGAGGCAAGCTACAAATAAAAAAGGAAATGAAAGCTAATTTCCTCTGTAAGACAGAGGATATTCTGTGAATTCCTTTATGCACAAACTAGGGAGTTATGCCTTTCACAGGGTGGAAAATGAATCCATGAACTGATCTTCTGTGGCCAAAATCCTAATAGTTATACTTCTGCACTTGTGAGGTTATTCATCATAGTTAATGAATTTCCCTATTTTGAGAGAGAATAGCTTTCCTGGTTGGCAGGTTGCAAACTATTTTGTCTCCCTGAATAGTGCTACTTGTCTTGTATATTCTCATTGAGTCACTGTTCCTCATCTGGAAGTCCTTCAACCTAAAAGTTAGGAGCATTTATCAAAATACCAGGAGTCCCACTGGAATCCTCCAGCCCCACCTGGTGCCAAAAAGACAGGGTGGATCAATGATACATTCTGGTCATGACTGAATGTAGTCAGAGATTACCATCACATCACATTGAAAAAAAAAAAGCAAAAACCAAAAAACTCTTGGAGAATTCCCAGTCACCTCATCTGGTCATAAACTTTATTAGTATCCCGATATTTCCCACCAGTTGCCTCAAATCCTTTAAGAAACAATATGGAAAGCAAGGGAGAGAAGGGGCGGGAGAAAGAATTGAGTATGTGACATTTTAATCTAACCTAAAACACATGCCACCAAAGTTTCAGCTACTTAAAAAAAATTACTATGCAAAATCAACATTCCTTTTCTTTTGGTGAGCATCATCTCAGCACTAACAGGGATAGGTGGGGATGGGGTGGAGTTAAGCATTAACCTAGTACAAACTAAATATGATCAATAGTCAGGTAGTCTTCCAAGAAGGAAACATGAATTGTTTCAATCAGATAACTGCTTAGTCGATGAGAATTCACTTGTACCTTGACTTTTCTGCATCTCAAACTTTGTAATTCCTCCTTTAATGTCACGATAGTGGCATTCATTTATTTTTGCTTTCTAATAATGTGGCTGATCAATAACAATTTATTATTTTTACTTTTAAAATTTTTACAGTAATTTTTCGGAGTTACAAATTTCAAAGGATAGTTTGAAAAAGCATTTAAAATATAATGTCTCTTATATTTGAAAATGAAGAGATATATACTGTTTTCATAAACTAATTGCAGAAAGTCTCATTGGACATCTTCTTGCCTGGTCAGGATAGGGCTCTTCTACGTTTTTACGATGGTAGGAGTTTTTAAATGCTGCAAAGAATCTATATAAATGAGGAGCATTATTTTCTTCCAATAAGTTTTCTGAGATTCCTTTTTAATTGTGTATGTATTGCGGGGAAGTAGGGAAGGACATTTGGGCCATTATATGATCTCTTATTCTCCACTCCAGTCTGCATAAGAGACCTTAATTAAATTTCTAACTGTTCTCTAAGTAACACATTTATATAATACTTACAGTAAAATTCATTTATAATAATGCTTTGGGGGTGTTAGGTAGTTAGCAAGGGATTCCAGATCTCCTAGAGATGAAAGTTTGTGCCTTGCGTTGGTGCAATTGCCCCACCTGGGAAGAAAGACAAGGGTGGGCCCCAGGACCCCATCTTGGTCCTGCCCCACCTTAATCCTGCCCTGAGCTACTGCCATAGCTAGGGGAGGAGCGAATACGCTATGAATCTGCCCATCAAAACTTAGTGCACCAGCTGCAAAAGAATGCAGAAGACTCGCTAACCCATGGGCTAAGCAGCATTAGGTATGATAGAGTCCAGAAAGTGATCTAGAGCCCACATGCATAGTAAGACTCAGCTCATGCAACTCCCAACTGTCCAGTCAAAGTGGTTCCATGGTGACCTCTGAACCATGAGGGAGGTCCCGATCCAGGCACTATAAAACAAGATGCAGACCATAACCCACCCCTTTTGCCTTCCCTTTGTTCTCCCTTTGCTGAGACTATGGTTCCGGTCATCATCTGTGGCATATGTATCACTCTCTGTAAACCTGTATCTTGCTCTTGCTCTATAATCCCGTCTTTCTCTCCTCAATAAATCTCATTTTTGCACTTGCCTTACTTTGGTGCATCTGCTCATTCTTCAGCCACGAGTGTGCTAATAACCAACATTTTAGACTGAACGCGACAGGGGGAACACTTTATAACTCCTTAGAGGCTTCCCAATTATAAAAGACTAAATATTTGACTGTCTTTTTTCTAATTCTAAAATAATACATCTAACATAACCTTAATAAAGATAGTAAAATAGAACCAAAAAATCCATAGCTCAATCTCATAATCCACATAAGTGTTAACTGAACCTGGCAATACAGCAAAATGAATACACTACTCCCAAACAAGATTCATCTTAGAAATAAAATACAAACCCAAAGTTTAAAAATTTCAAAGTAGTGTATAATTAATTAAGTGAAAATTAAAAATTGACCAGAATTGGGACAGCAGTTAAGGGTGGAACAAGATTCCAGGGTGTCTGCTGGCTTTAACCTTGTCAATATGCTTGCATCAAAAACACATGAATCAAAATGGTCTGTGTAGACAGATAAAAAACAGAAGTTACTAAAATATTAATACCTCTAACATTTCATGATATTTGCCTCTTCAATAAACATCTGCCTCCCATTTACTCTTAACCCATTTCCACTGACATTTGTATGCCTGATGGTTCTTAAGAATACATTCCTTATAAAGTTTTATTCCAGTGGTTCTCTTTATTCTTAAATACATTGTGTTAACGATTGGGCTAGAGATCAATGATCATCAGTAGACAGTTAGTAGCTATAGCACTCTTCCTAGGTACTTGAGCCAAAGATGCTTCTGATTTACATTACAATGAAGATTCCTCAGTGTGACATAATAGAACCTTGATCTCTCCAAATATCAGCACTGAGAGGGTCAGAACTATGAGTGCCTACAACCTCACCCCTTAGCATTTTGACTTGATTCCAATATCATTGAGATTGTCAAATAACATGAGAATATGTACTTTACTTCAATGTTGGCTGGAGAACAGAATTCTTTTTTTTTTCTTTTTTTTTTTTTCTTAGTCTTAACTCTTGTGGATAAAATATATAGCTGATTCTCCACCAATCATTTTTATTGTGGAAGCAGAAATATCACAGGCTCCAGTATCTGTGAGAAGACAGGCAAGGAAGCACTTGGGAGACTTACATTACACCACTGACTTATTGTTTCTGGGGACACTTCTCAACCAGGATTTTCCTACCCATAAAATAGAGCTATGTGGTTTGCTCACCAAAGAACCACAGCGCTGAATGGGACCACCACTGTCATCTGGCTCCCTCCACATAGGCAGCGAAACACCAGCATGGTATAGAGGAAGGCCTGGGGAAAATGCAGTTTATAGACTCTCAGCTCTGGTTTCCTAACTGTGCAACCTGGAGCAAATCATTTAAAATCTCTGAACTGCTTTTATTTATTTTCTTTTTTAAATTTTTTATCTCTAAAATGAGAGTTTGAATAAAATAATTTTAAGATTTCTTTGCTTTTTATGATTTTCTTACATTCAGAGCACATGGTTCTTATAAATAAGACTCTTACATAAGCTTTATCTCTTTAACAAGCTCAATGTGCATTATACCTGAAGAACTGTGACTTCATTGTTATAATCTTCCAATAAAACTGCATTTCCTACTGATTGTTCAGCAGTGCATTCTAGCATATTGAATGACATCATTTCTACAATTAACCCACTGAGTTCTCTTGGCCATGAACTCTCCTCTTTCCAAGTAGTGGGAATAGTCAATTCACTGTTTGGAAAACAAGATGATGAGCCAGGAAAAAGAAGAGGAAAGAACAATGACCTCCCAGTTCCACTATTAACTTCCTGCTAGGCAAGACAGACCACAGTTACCTCATCTATAGAGAAAAATTTACCAATTGTCTTCCCTACATCATAAGAATATTGAGAGAATCATATAAGTTAATATATGTGTGAAGAATAAAGTCTGCAAAAATGCAAATTTTGATGCTACTATAATGAGTGATGCTTCCAATAGCTTCTAAAAGAGTACATGTGACAAGCCATATACCTGGCATATGTTCTGCCATCTTCCAGTTGACTGTCTGTCTAAACATAGCCCCAGACCCATAGGTCTGTGCACTGGATGAGCTCCCTGCCTTTAGTGTCCATAATGAGTGTGGTGCAAACATTTCATATCATTGAACCATGAAGGGCATAGAGTATTTTTCCAAAGTTTTTTTCTAGGAATAATTGTGAAGGATCATCTTCCAGGTGAATAGCTGTGACCTCATATTTCCAGCACAAATATAACTGTATTTTATATACTGATGCTAGTGAAGATGTAATTTCAAGGAGAATGACTTACTACTCTGTGCATGGTTGGGGGAACAATAGCCCCTGCTTGAACCAGTGATCTGTGTATAATCTGCCCCTGGGCAACAATCTGAAGACAAAAAAGTAGGAGCGATTTGGCTTCCCATTTTCTTTTACCTAGGAAATCCATGCTGCAGACCAGAAGTCTGCCATAATTTGTACAGTTTTGTTGTTTTTAACTGGATGGCTCTTTACAGTGTAAAACAATGGAAACAGCCATGGCAATAAGCCACAGCATCAGGATCAAATCTTAAAATGATGGACTATTCTAGATCTAGAGCCAAATGCATTTTCAATCTCATAGAGACAATAATTCCTGTCCCCCTGTTTCAGAGGTTTAAAGAATAGGAACAGTAAAACTGCCATCATGTCCTATGATTATCCTAATCATGATGGCATCATGTCAAACTACTAACCTGAGATTTTAAAGTAAATTTAGAGTCAACCACTGAAAAGGGGCAGTGGACACTTACAGGTTCATCCAAGATCTGTGGTACTTACCCTGTCTTCATGACAGAGGAGAATAATTGAAGGCTTATTTTGATGCCTGATTCTGGGCTTGGAAATAGAAAGTAGAACAACATACCTAGAATAAATCTGTGTTACACTAAGCCACAAGTACCACTGAGATGTAATGACAAATAAAACTGGTATCAGTATTAAAAGCTTTGTAAAATTAATCAGAAACATATTTTTAAGAGAAAAAGAAAGAAAACAGATATGGAGAGGCTTTTGGAAATGAAGTTTACCACATAATCAAGCACTAAAGATGGAGTGCTTGATGCTGTGACGCTACTCAGTGCTGTTAAACCCTGGGCGGCACCTTTCAGGAATAGGTATTGATTTCCCACAGTCACTTATTATACACCATAGACAGCAATTCTTCCAAAACACCGAACATGCTTTTCACATGGGTAAAGCACACTCCAGTCTTCCGATGGTGTCAATTAATTCTTGTGAGGAATCATTTTACATTCTCTCCCGTGAGAGAGCTTTGTTATTGTGTTTTAGTTTTATTCAAACCCCCTTTCAAAAACTGTGTCTAATAGACCTTCAAAGCATCTCTGGGTAGCTCTAACTTACATAACCTCATTTTTCAAAACTGTTCATTACTTTCTCCCCCTCTTAACACGCTCTTACTCCGGCTCGGGCCCTCCCTTGGGGGACCTTGCTGCCTGCATTGGCAATATAGTAGTGCCTACCTTTGAGACTTTTTCTCAGTTCTAAATGGAGAGAGCAGAATATGAGAGGGGTGGGGAAATACTCCGCTGTTGAGTGGCAATGGAATCAGAATCTGCCAGTGGAAATAGCCGACAATCATATCTAGCCAGGATATTATCCGGGGCACATGTGGGAGTAATAAAAGAAAATAATGGCAAATTACAAAAAGAAATGGTTTCATTTCCACCTCCAATACAGGAAAAAAGAAAAGGAAAAAATAAATATCCAAGTGTATTTTTGAATTTTATACATTCTTAAAAATAGAAATTATAAATTATGTCACAAAGTTATCTTATATTTGAAATTTTCCAACAAGAAATATAATGTAGCTTCATTTACACAGCATACTCCATAATTTTGCTAAACAAGAAAAAACCCTCTAAGTAGGCTGCAGGGTAATTTACGCCAGAACGCCTCACTTTACCGCCTAGTACAAATGAACACTATTTGCAAATTCTGACTTCAGACGCAATGTTTTAAAGCAAAAAAAACACCAAAGTTAGACTGATCCTCACCTCCTTTTTATCCTCAGGAAGGAAAAATATACACAAACAACCATAAATTTAAAAACGTTTTGTCAATAAAAACAAAAAATGGAATAATATAAAAATATTAAATTATCTGCCTCATAGTTGGTATATGTACAAAGCCATCATTGTTTATTAATGATTCCCAACTCTTTTATCTGCTAGTTATTTTTAATTTTTCTTACAAGCATAAAGCTCAAGCTTGGTTGATTTTTTTTATTTGTATAAATCTAAGGGGTACATGTGCAGTTTTGTTACATGAATATATTACATAGTTGTGAAGTCTGGGCTTTTAGTGTAACTGTCACCCGAATAGTATACATTGTACCCATTAAGTAATTTCTCATCCTTCACCGCACCCACCCTCCCACCCTTCCGTGTCTCCAGTGTCTATTATACCACATTCTATGTTCTTATGGACACTTAAAGTGAGAACATGTGGTATTTGACTTTCTGGTTTTGAGTTACTTCACTTAAGATAATGACCTCCAGTTCCATCCATGTTGCTGCAAAAGGCATGATTTCATCCTTTTTTATAGGTTACAGATATTTATGGAAGGCTGAAATGGTACTAGGCAATGTCATTTAGAAATAATGTTTTACTTAGTCACATATTACTCCTCCCAAAATGTATTAAACATGTAGAATCTCAAACTTTATTTAACCACCTATATATGTACATCAGATACAGCATGATCTAAGTGTTCATGAGTCCCTGAAGTGAAAATGCAACAAGAGGAAATAATGAACATCCACCAGTGTCCCCATGTGCCATGTCAGTACAGATGGGTGCAGACGATTTCTGGTTCTGCCAGTACAAGCTGAGTGGTCCAAACACATTCTTAAAATCTCTCACATTTGGTTTTCCAATCCATAAAGTGAAAATAATAATAATTTCCACAAGGTTGTTGTGGGGGTTAAATGAGATAATTTATGCAAAGCACCTATCACAGAGTATACACTTAATAAATGTTTCCATTATTTTCTCATTTTCTCATTTAAGAAGAAAAACAAACACTAAGAGATACTGCATGCTATTTTGATGTCTATAATTTGCTTTAAACTCTTTAGCAAAGACAATGTGAAATTATGAGTCTGTGTGAAGGTGGGTAGGTTTAATATGCCATCAAAGAGCAGACGGTTGCCCTACCAAGATTTATACTGTAGGGGTAATCAGAAAGCTGCACTCCAAATGTGGCTACTACAAGTGCTCCAGAGATCTTTATCTGCCTTCAATAGCATGGGGCTTTGCTAATGTTAGAAATGGATTTCATTGGTGAGATTAATAGCTTGTTAATGGGCACAATGGATATTAGATATTGACTCTAGTTATTGTAATTGGTGGTATTCAAGATATAAGTATTAGTTATAATATTCTAGAGACACCCTCCACACCCTTGCATTACTAAAGTATGAAAAAGTAACAAGTTCCAAACTTGTATCCTTGGAGATGGACCCTTGGGCTGTCTAATCTTTCCACTGGGTCAGAGGATGCCCACCACAAGAACAACCAGATCCTGCTTCTGGAATACTGCAATTGGTGTTTAGATTACCTCAAACAAAGAGAACTTGGACTTCATGAAGCTTAGTGAACACAGTGTATGAACTATTTGACTCAACTTGCCAATAACTTTTTGTTTAAGTGAAAGTCTTTAGGTGTGGCAGGATTTGGTCTGAGATCTGCTTTTATTAAAACCAAATAAGAAGGTTATAGGAAAGTAGCCAACTCTCATCTAATTCAAATTATTGGCAGCTATTATCATGTACCTAGGTGGTATTGTGAATAACCTTGAAGTTGTGTGACCAAATTGGCTTAGATGAATCTGCATCATGCTAATCTTTTTTTCTAGTTGAAAAATTATATCAATTATAAAAAATTATATTGAAAATTACACCAATGGTTGATTAATTCCTTGTGGAATTCATGCTTACACAGAATAAATCAAATGGGTGGAAATAAAGTAAATTTAAAAATAGAGGGAGTGCAATTTTTTAAAATTACAATATTGATGCTGATAAAAGTTCCATGAGTTGATAATATTGCTATTGGCGTTATAAATTCATAGAATTGTCTGGAGAGACAATGGGTGAAATTTATCAAGAGCCTTAAAAACAAATGTTACACCAATAAGCTCATGGAAAGATGATCAATATCATCAGCCATCAGGGTAAGACAAATCAAAACCACCATGGGATACCACTTTATACCCACTAGAATGGCTATAATAAGAAAGACAGACAATAACAAGTATTGACAAAGGACTTGGAGAAATTGGAACCCTCGTGCATTGTTAGTGGGAATTTAAAATAGTGCAGCTGTTTTGCAGAACTGTCTGGCAGTTTCTCAAAAGGTTAAACATTAGAGTTACCATGTGACTCAGCAATTCCACTCCTAGGTATATATCCAAGAGAAATGAGAGCATATATTGACACAAAAAGGTGTACATGAATGTTCATAGCAGCATTATTCACAGTAGTCAGGAAGTGGAAATGACAAATGCCCATCGACTGATGAATGGATAAACAAAATGTGGTCTGTTCATACAGTGGAATATTATTCATGCAGTGGAATATTATTGGGCCATAAAAAGAAATGAAGGGCTACAACATGGATGAATATTGAAAACAATTATGTTAAGTGAAAGAAGCCAGTCACCAAGGATCACATATTGTATGAATCTGTTTATATGAATCGTCCAAAATAGGCAAATGCATAGAGACAGAAAGTAGACTGATGGTTGTCTAGGACTAGGAGAGCTGGGGGAAATGGGAATGACTGCTAATAAGGTGTGTTTTGGGGTGATGAAAATGTTCTAAAACTGAGTGTGGTGACAGTTGCACAGCTCTGCAAATATAGCATGGCATGTGAATTACATCCCAATAAAACTGTTAAAAAAATTATTGTTTCAATCTCTTGACCCAGTAATCCTAAGCATTAGTTTAAACCATATGAAATTGCAGATTTTGGATCATTTTTCACCTACAAAACAGCAATTTAACAGTTCAACCTAATAGCTATCCTAAGATATGGTCCAAGATTTATTTACAAAGATGTTCATTAATTATAATCTTATAATAACATGATTTTGGAAACAACCTAAATGCTAAGAAACAAAATGATCAAATAAACTATTATATAATTACATGGTAGAAAATAATGCAAACATATAAATTGTATCTTTAAAGAATTGTTTAAAACACGATAAAATACATGATGCAAATTTTGGAAACATATCTTTATAGATAAAAATAAATATGTGTAAATATACCAAAGATTTTAATAGCATTGTCTCTGAAAGTTAGGATTATGGGTGATATTAATTTTTCCTTTTTTATAATTTTCAAATTTTCTATAATAAACTCATATTACCTTTATAATTAGGAAGTAACCTTATCATCAAAAGAAAGGGGAAGAAAATCCAAGAAAAACAGATATATCCAATTCAAAGTTAGCCAAATATAGTCTACTTTTTGTCAAAAAAAGAATTTAAGTTCTCAAAATTCCAATTCATTCCGTATTCTAAGATGAAAAGAAACAACCTTGCTATTTTATTCAGATAATAACACTAAACTAGTTATTTAAAGAAGACAGTTATGTCTTAATTTGAAATCTCCAGTCAATAAGAATCCACCACACTGTTCTCATTCTTTAATAACAATGCTTCCTGCCAACAAGTTTATTTGTTTCTAATCTACAATTGCAAATCATCCTCTCTTGTGTGAGCCCTACATAAATCAGAGATAGAGTTTATAACAGACAGTTCTTTGTCATTTTGCACTTTTAAAAGTGGCTTGACTAAAAGACTATTTTGAGTCCTGCCAGCTATTAAGAGCCATGGATGCATCAGTCCCTTAATATCAGAACACACTGAACTCTCCTCACCCCGTGGTCATTTCCTCCCTGACATGCTGAGTCCTGTCTGTTAAGCACTGTAATGTATATCTACAGCTTGGCCATGTCAGGTTAGGATCATCCAATCTCAAATTCCCCAATCCAGGCAATGATAAATTGATATTGTGATTACAACTTAACACTCGCAAGAAGATACTACACAAAGATACTTGGGATGAACATAACAATAAGACAACACTTTCTTGTGCTTCAAGTTTAGTGCATAAAGCAGCTTACAGGGACACACACCTTATATAAACACCTGCAGTAAAGGGGAAAAAAGAAAGAGATTCCGTGGAAGAGTCAGACACAACTTATCATAGTTATTAATATTTGGGTGCGAGCTCTGGATCAAATCTTGCTTCCTAGTGAAAGATCCTATTTTACTGTAAGCCCTTTTGGTATTATCTAGACCTAATTAAGCACACCCTTATAAATAAAAGCTTTAGAAAAAAACTGAATTACATAAGTTGTAAAAATTATGTATCTAATCACTACTTGAAACTATTTTCTATACTTTCATGCTTTGTTTATTGTCTGTCTTTGCCACTAGAATGTAAGCTCTGAGAGGGCAGGAATTTTTGTCTGTCCAATTCATCAGTTTAACCTCAGCACTTGAAACCATGCCTCACATACAGCAGTGTCTACTAGGTGGAAATTCAATAAATAGTGAGTGAACGAATGGTTCTTCCACACAATGAAACACTATATAGCCACTAAAAATGATGTACAGATCAATGATACTCAAAATTCTCCACGTTCAGCACTGTAATGGTTACAGCTCTGTGACTTATTGAGGTCATTTATCTCATGTTCCTGATAACTGCAAACTACCTTGCTAGAGCCTGAATACTATATGGAAAGAGATGGAAAGAAGGATATCACACCTGAGCACTTATCGTTTCCTTGGTAACTCTTAGAAACATAAAAAAAGAAGCTGTGGAGGCAGAAAATTACAAACGCCAGTGTATCAACCATCAGGATTTTTGCAAGGAGCCTGTAATCTATATGCATACCAAGCATTATCCGCATCTGGAATAAAAAATACATTATGTAGGTATTGGTCTTCATTTTGTTTAATTACTGTGTTATTAATTTTTTAAATTCCCGAATATTCGATCATTATGTATTTTCTCAATGAATAGTCATTTGGGGACATCTGAAAAAAAGGTTGAACTATAAAATATTAGGAAATACTATTAAGGACAAACAGTAATCAGTTTTGGAATAATTCCTACTTAGGTCTGAGATGACAGAATTTGACTTAAGCCTTGAAAGAAGGATGAAGAGGAGAAGAGTTGCATGCAATCAGATAAGCACACAAGCAAAGGTATGGAGGTGATAAGCCCAAGACAAAAGCATGGGCAGAGTAGACCAGTTTTTGCTGAGTGGTAAGCCCTAAGCGGGACCCTGGCAAACAGACTTTCCTTCTTATCCCAAACTTAGACTCTGCCCGAGGAAGAGGCAGAGAATACAGCCAAGAGTCCACAGCAAGACTGCTCCAACAGAAAAAAAATTCTCTGAAGTCTAACCTGAGTTCTGACAGGTACTGTGTTGGTAATAGCTTTCTCAAAACTCCTCATTGTTTCTGAACCTCTCAGTCACACAGAGCCAATGAACACATAGAACATGAACAGATTGGTCTCTGAAGCTCTTGTAGTTTCACAGTGATTATATGGAATGTGGGTAATAGTTATTAAAAGGCAAATAGTGCAGTGACTAGATCATTTAAATATAGACAAAATATTGTAATTAATGAGTTATGGGATTCAATCCAAATTTTTCCAGGACAGAAATCTTATTCATCAAATATAATTTGAAATCTTCAGCCATCTGCCAGGACTTTTAACATCTTTTTGCTAAACACTGATTTTTAATTATAATGTTATTCCAACAGGTTTGAAAATCTAATTTAGTTGAAATATAGGCAGAAAAGAAAAAAAATGAAATGAGAACACAAAGGGCATTTCTTACAATAGTTCATTCACTTCTCTTTTAGCATTTGAGTATCTTAAAGACAGTGGAGTATTAATAGAAAACACACAGACTTTTCTGGCAGAGTTGTAACACTACTATCCATGTATATAACAAGATTTAAAAAATCATAATTTTGAAAAGTACCTTTTGTAGAAACTCGCTATTCATAAGATGACAGAACAAACTTGTTCATCTTTGCTTCCATTAAGTTGATTACATTAAACCGACTAGCTGTTTAGGGTTTGGCTATTACATGGCAGTGTAGCTTGCAGCCATGTCTAAAGGCATTCAATTTTTAAAAAATTAATCCTATGCCAGTCAAATCCTATGCAAGTCACACAAGTGCAAGCTGCATGCAGTCTTCTGGGGCCACCAATTTGTGACCCCTGTCCGCATCCCCCTTCCTCCAGTGAACTTTAATACCTTTTGCACTCTTGACATCTCATGAATCCTAAACATTAGCCGCAGACAATCAGAAACAGTTTAGAAATGTAAGCCCAAGAGCTTATGAAATCCTCTCTGCTATCTGGCTTAGAGTCCCAGGCCTGTTGCTGATAAGAAAACTCCAGCTTCTGCAGAGACTTGTTAGCATCATCTGTGCACCATCCTCAACACCAGTTGGCAGGGCAGCGTCACCAGTAACAAGCTCGTGGAACACAGCCAGTCCCCCGGCAGCCAAGCTCGGCTGGCTGCATCCCAGCTCTACAGGGTGGTTGAACATGTCAGCACGAAGGAGAGCAGCAGGGTGGCCCAGCTCCAAATTATGAGCTGAAGAGAGGTGACCAAGGCTAAAGCAGCCTACATAGATTAGCCAAAGCAGAAGTTCAAGCCACACTGCTTATATGTTGGCTCGGCTGTTGGAAAGTAACTGCAATAGACTGCCATACTTTATGCAACACCAATTTACGAAATGGCACCTTTGGGGCTGAGGTATAGGCAACCTGGCAGGATGGATGAGAGCCCGTGCTTATTTCCATTTCCCAGGTTTCACGCTGGTGTGCCCATACATCCTAATAGATCATAAATGTTTGTTCCTATCCAGGTCTTGTGATTTTATTCTGCAAAGTAATACCTCCCTTTACTCATCCAGGAATAACAAAGTAATGAATTAATCTGTAAAGTGAAGAGTCTAGTTATATCACCCAAGTCAGCTAGCTTATACGTATTGCTGAAAAACAGGAACATTTGTTTGAAACCCATGAAGTGAACCAGAAAATTCTAATCATCTCTCCTGCATGGTCTGCCTTTGTGTGTAGTTCCAACATGAATTACCAAACTAGTAATTTGTCAGTATGGAACTTAAATTATTAATATGTGCATATGGCAGACTATATTTCACACAAAACTCTCACCACTATTGATAACATTTTTGCTAATTATCCAAGAACTTTAAAGAACATGATGATTTAAAGTCATAAAAGGGAAGTTTTCAGGCAGAGGCTAGATGATTATCTGTCAGGTAAAGATTCCTGCACTGGATGAGGCTAGGGGTGGTTGGGAATGGATTTGATGATCATTCTTGTCTCTTCTATTACATGATATATATATTACATGATATATTACAGCCATTACATGATATAGACAGCCATTACAATCATCACATGATACAGCACAGCTAGTGAATTATAGGTACAGAATTTTCAAGAAACATAGTATGATCCTATGCACAATTATGTTAGATACATAAATAGCCCAGAAATGAATATATCACATTTAATTTTTAATTTATTCAGACAAATAATTTACTGATTTTCATATTGCAAAATGTTTTGAAATTATACCAAAACTAATTTACAGTCTCCAGAAGTTGACATTTTAAGATATGAGGACATACAAATCATATTATGCTAATGTGCAATAAATTTACCACTACCCATATGAATGATGACATGGCAGTTATGTGCATAAAGCAAAGTAACAAATAAGGCTCTGAATACTTTAGTCTGGCTTTGAAATATATGGTGAGATTTCATGAGGCTCATTTGTTGATAATAAGTGCTACCCTAAGCACTTTACATCTATTCTCTACTTTACTGCTCATAACCACACTGTGATTATGATGGAGGTTCTGGGGCATAGAGAGATTCAGCAACTTGCTCAAGGTCACTCAGCTAAAAAAGCAGCAAAGACTGAAACCTGCCTAGGAGGCCTTCTAACTCCAGAGCGTCTTACCTAATGCACAGGACATGGCTTCCTTCTTTCCTTACTTGGAGGCAACACTGAAATTACTTCTGTTACTGGAGTTCACTTTTTTATTTTTTATTTATTTATGTTTGTTGTTGTTGTTACTGGAGTTTATACTGTAGAATGTGGGAGGAAGTTGTCTGAAGTCTGCCTGGCCGAATGAGGAAAACTAATTTGAGCTTTAAATTGAATTGAACAAAGTTGGCAGAGCTCTGAGGAAATAGGTATATGTATGCTGCTATCATTGTAAGTGGGTTCAATATTTTCAAAACTTATCTGGTAATATGGAATGAGAGCTATAAAACTTTTCTTGCACTTCGATTTAGTAATTCCAGTCTTTGGAATACACCCCAAGGTAATAGGAAAAAAGAAAAAGGTAATTTGTTCAAGATTTTCATTCAGGGGCTATTTGTATTAGTAAAAAACTGGGAAAAAACCAAATTCTTAGTAATATGACAATGACTAAGCAAACCAGGCTATGTAGGAAAAGGAAAAGAAAAAAACTTCACAATCCTCCCAAATGGCAAATGTAGAATACATTCACACATGGACATATATGTAAGAAATAATTGTATGTTAAGTAGGATACAAATTAGTACATAAGAGGATAATCTTATGCAACCAAGTAAAACAATATGTTCATTAGTAATAATGCAAGACAATTATGAATTCATAAAGAAGCATATCCCCCTTTTCATTGGTGAAACTCAACACTGGAAGAGTACCTGGCCTATAGACTGTGTTTAATAAAAACCTTTTTTTAAATGAGGACTAACAGAGGCTATTTATTCAGATCTTGTTATAACAAAGAAGTCAGCCACCATGACTTGCATTTGGCCGACTCCAAGAGGAGTGGGCAAGTTTCGGCAAAAAAATGAGAAGACTTTAGATATGCTCTGATTGGAGGCTTTGGCATGGGGAAGCTGAATGCAGGCTAATTAGAAGTAGGGCATCTTAAGCAATTAGTTCAGGGAACATATTTGACTTTCTCTGGTTGGCCCTGAGTTGAAAGCATGCAGGGGTAGCAGACAGGGTAGGGGCAAAAAAATATGGAAGTGGCAGTCATTGACCAAATCTTGACTATTCTGGGCTGGTTGCTACAGAGATTGTGATTTGGCTTTCTGGGCTGGCTGCTGAAGAGAACGTGGGTGTGGGTGAGAACTCTGTTAATACGATCATGTATGGTCTGGTCATCATCCATTTGTAGATCCAGTCACTCAGTATGGTTACCAGTTTACTATAAAAGGTTATAACTCAGGAACAACTAGATAGAAGAGATGCATAGGGCAAGGTATGGGGGAAGGGTGCAGAGCTTCCATTCCCTCTCTGGATGTGCTACCCTCCCAACACCACCACCACGTATTCATTCAGCAACCCAGAACTCCACTTAATAAAAACTTATGGACTTAAATTATACAAAGATAGTTTTTTTAACTGAGATCTGATTGTATCTCACATGTATTAATGTGCTGTCAGTAAAAGCTAATCTTTTGTGAGGAATTACTATGGGTTAGGTGCTCCCCCATTTAATCTCCCTATAGCCCTATAACATAAGTATTATTATTACCTCCGCTCTTCTAAGAGGAGGCAATTGTGGCACAGAGAAGCTAAGCGACTTGCCCAAGACTACACAGGCCATGGCAGAGATGGAATTTCAACCCAGACAGACCCACCGTAAGGCCAGTGCAGCCATCATGCCTTGCTGTCTTCTCTCATTTGGAAGCAGTATCTAGATTTTGTTCTTTCCCATTAATCATTTCTAGATTTTGTTTCCTGTGTTTCTTCTTCACCGCTCCTGACTGGTTTACATTGTATAGAATCCTAGCAGGACAGAGTAATAACCAGATCCAGAAGGTGTAGAGATAAAATACCCTCCACCCAGTATCATTTGCATGGACACAATCTACCTACCCTAACTGGAAAGGCTTCTTCCAAGAAGTGAAACTAGAGTAGGGGTTTAAAGGCAGGTGAGGAAATTGTAGAGGCTGGAAGATGAAAGTCTACTATGGACACATGGGATGATTGCAGAAGAGAAAAACGTAACATTGGGAACAAGGAAATACTCAAGTGAGGTTGAATCTAAGAAATAAGTTGCTTGGGGATAAGTGACAAATCTAAAAGAACATTTTAAAACTCTTAAAGAAAACATTAAATATAAATATTAATGTTTTATACCTGCTCAGTTTGTTATATTTTGCAAAATATTTTTTGTTTGTGATCTTATTTAATTCTCCTTCCATTTAATGATGGATAATTTAATTGACAAGCGAGGAAACTTTGAGTCAGAGATTAAGTGGTGCACCCAAAGCAGCTGCTTGTCTCAGGCACTCAGTCCCAGGCTCTCATTCTTCATAGAGCTACACATTGATTCTGTTCAAGAAAGGAACAAAGCCTTGTACAAACCTTCCCTTTAAATCATTCAGAACTCATGAAACCTTACCTCGTAAGTATAAATCGACTGAGAAAAGTCCAGAAAACAAATCTAACATAAATGGAATCAAAGATGAGAACTAAATATATAAAGAGATCCCTTTAAGTGAAGGCAGCAGAGCAAAGGCAGGACTACCATTTGTGTATGAACTAAACTGTTTGGGGGATGCCAAGGGTACGTAGTGGTTACATTTGGAAAGACACAAAACCCAAATCCTTCTATCTGAATCCTTATAAAGAGGCACATTATCTCAAGACTCTGTCATCTAGTGACACAAAATGTACAAAGTGAAATTTTTGCTTTATCTGTACATTCCATGGAAATATTTTTATAGTGAATGAGGTAGCCTACATTTATATTCATTACTAAACATCCTCTGCTTCTCACGTGGTTCTGTCTGACAGAGGCCTATTCTCGCATCAGAGATTGGATCAAATACTACCTCTTCCAAGAAGCTTCTTCATACCATGTGAGAATCACCCTCTGTTTCCTAGACACTCATAGCATGTCTTGGAACAACATCTTAATGATTCCTGCCTCCTGCTTTGTGTAGGACCTAGATGGCATAACACAAGCGGGATTTATCTTTGTGCTTCCTATGACCTCAACATGTGCTGTAAGAGTTTATTGAATTGGTAAGAAATCATCTGAGGTCCTGTCATGCTCTGTGAGTTTATAAACTTTTACTGAGATTTGGGCTGTTCCAATTCCCCTGCAGAAATGACCTCAATCAAGTACTCTCTTCACTTAAAAACCTTCTCGTTTCCTTACAATCATATTTTATGTTGACCTTCTGTACCAGAACATTTGCATTAATTTAATGCATTAGTAATTAGTATTGGCAAATAGCAAACCCACATTCAGAAGGTTAAATTATGAAGTGTTTTTTTAATCAAATAGGAATATGAGAGTCATCAAATTTAAACAAACTAATTTGAGATTTGCTTTTACCACCAAGTTTATTAATATTCAACCAGATTTTATCCAATATGAAGGTAAGGGCTTCAAAGCCAGAACTTCAGTCCTTTGTGTACTCTCTCTTTTAATACAAGCTGGTGAATAAACTACTGGTGAAAGAACTCAAATTTTCAGAGCAAAAAGTACGTTACTTCTACCAAGGTCAACTGCTCTTCAGAGACAAAAGTAATGTTCTTTTTATTAGCAATTTGCAATAAGAATTAAATAACATTCATTTTATTGAGATTTTTATATAAGAACTGAGAAAACAATTCTTCATTGTAGTTATAAAAGCACAAGAGAAAGTGCTGAGTTTCTGAAATGCAGTAATCATTCTATATTCCCTATCTTCCCTTAGGCCATGTGTGGTGGCGGTGTGATCGTCAATTAAAAAGCTTACTTATGAGGGAGATAAAGACGAGGGAATAACAAGAATACTACTGAGGCTTGTAATGAAAAGCAAGCTAAGAAAAAGATGAAGTAATTATTTTAAATTACACTACATTCTATGAAATATCAAAAAACTCCAATTACATTTTGTATAACATGAGAAAAAGCTCTTTGATCTGTGAATGGGCTAATCCAACAGCTATTCACGTAATTCCTGTCTTCAGGGAGAATAGCAATCAATGATCAAGAAGGAAAGTACAACTCACAAAAGGCAGGAAATCTTACTTTTTCATCATCTTCAGTGAATGGAGCACCTTCAGGAATCTTATTTATCGCTTGGGCCACACCAATAATCTCACCATCACTGCTTCGGATAGGCATGCACAATAATGATTTTGTCTTGTACCCAGTTAGCTTGTCGATTTCATCATTGAATCTTCGATCCTAAAAATAAGCAAAAAGAGCATTAACTACATGTGAATTGTTGTCAGGCAGAAGGAGAGAGAAGTGTATTTTTGTATACGATACTTTATCACTGGGAACTTTCCCCATGAATTGTTAATCACAATAACAAGTTTGAATTCATGTTTAATTCACTAAAGGAATATAAATGATAATAAATCACCACCACTGTTGTTAGCGATGGTCAACGAAGAGACAGACTTAAACCCAAAGACAATATATCAAAATTGGGGAAAGGGCAAGTGTGTTTAAGGAAAGCCCACTGTGAGCTATTTACTAAAACATGTTATTTCACAAAGACAACTGGATATGAAATATCATATAAGAAAAATACATAAGACATATGTATTAAACACTGTGGGAAAATATTCAGAAAAGAACTACTTTATTCCTGATCAAAATGATCCCGTGAAAAAAGAACCTATGAGTTTATTGTGATATTTCAAAATACTCCCAAAAAGGGCAAGGGGAGGAGATAAAAGGCTTCTCTATAGAATTTCAGCTTAAAAACGTAGAAGGAATGATAAAATTATATAACATGTATTTTGCAACTACCAATATAATTATGTTTACAAGGAAGAGTCATCAGTGGATGCTAATACCACTGGGTGAAATGTTGTTGCTAAACAGAATATTCACATAGTCTCAAAGTGCTACCCCCACAGATTCCTTATTACAAAGGTAAAAGGTGTCTTTGTGATGAAGAGATCCAGTGGACACCACCTTAACCGAGTAATTAAACACAGCATCACCATTCATAAGACAAAAAACATCATGTGTGATGCAATGGGAAGGACATAATATGACCAAGAACATGGACTGTTCTAGTCCAATGTGTAACATGAATCTAATCATTCAGGAAAAGAAGATTAAGAAACATACAGATTATTGGTCATTTTGTCAGAAGCTTAACCTAGACTCTTCATACATGTCAATATCGTGAGAGAAAAAATTTTAAATAAAAATAAAATCAAGCTATAGGAGTTGGACTGGTTTAAAGAAGACTTAAAGACACCATCTATATAATACTACCAATATTTAAAAATAATACTAAATATTATTTATGGATTCAAATATGTAGTAAAAGTATAAAAGCATGCATGGGAATAGTAAACACTAAATTTATGTCACCTGTTGACAAGAAGAGAGGAAATGGCTCAGGGAGAGGTATAGAGGAGGCTTCAACTCTAACAATGAAGTTTTACTTCTTTAAAAAAAACAAACAAACTAAGGAGCAAGATGGCAGTTCTCTGGAGGCTGAGTGTCTGGCAGTGCCCAAAGAGGCTGATCTCTGCTGCTCTGAACCCTAATAGTCATACCTGCCCATATCTCAGCATTTCTCCAGGCCTGGCCTACCCCAGGAAGGTAGGCAGTGCCTCACATGCACCTGTCACCCAGCCGCCATTCTGCTTCCAAGGCTGCCTCTCTCCATTGGATGGGTGAGAATGTTGTCAGTATTTTGCTGCTGGGCCTGCTTACTCTGTGATGGACGACTCCCTGATTGCAGCTCTCACTCTCTGTAGTCACTGGGGCTTTGGACAAGTTGTTACAGTCTATGTCCATGGACTCTCACCATCGAAGCAGCCAATGCAGGCCTATTTAGCACTCATGGCTTAACCTTTACCGGGCTTTGTTATTTCAACTACCACGGTGCTGGCATCTGCAAAGCTGCTGCCATGCTATGGAAACTCTGGGCTTTTAGACTTATTACCTTAAGAACCAATCATACACCTCTTTGCCTCTGCTCTGCCATGCTATTCGATTGACAATTAAGGAGGAAATAAGATACGTTCATTGTTGAGACAAACCTCCTCTAATCCCATAGTTATTTTCAGAACTTAATCTCTAAGGAAATGTTTGAGAGGAGGTGTATCCAAGAAATAGTGAGACTGAATTCCATTTTCTCATAAGTTAATGGGATCATCTCCCAGCTTCTCACAAGACTCACAGTATAACTAAACATTACATATGAACTCTTGCCTTTTAATGTACCAATCTCTTAAAGAGAATTTAGCTGTATTCTCTTGATACATGATCAAATGTCTTCTATATTTGTTCTGGTAATGATGGACAAGGAAAGACTGTTAACTTGTAAGTAATGATTTTGGGCTGGGCACAATGGCTCCTTATAATCCCAGGAGAGGAGGTGGGAGGCTGAGGTGGGAGGATTTTTTTTATTTCAGCATATTATGAGGGTACAAATGTTTAGGTTACATATATTGCCTTTGCCCCATCCAAGTCAGAGCGTCAAGCATGTCCATCCCCCAGACGGTGTGCAACACACCCATTAGGTGTGAATATCCATCCCCATCTCCCCCCTCCCACCTGCCTGACACCCGATGAATGTTGCGACTATATGAGCACTTAAGTGTTCCTCAGTTAATACCAATTTGATGGTGAGTACATGTGGTGCTTGTTTTTCCATTCTTGTGATACTTCACTTAGTAGAAAGGGCTCTAGCTCTATCCAGGATAATATAAGAAGTGCTCGATCACCATTGTTTTTTGTGGCTGAGTAGAACTCCATGGTATACATATACCACATTTTATTAATCCACTCATGTATTGATGGGCACTTGGGTTGCTTCCACATCTTTGCAATTGTGAATTCTGCTACTATAAACATTCTAGTGCAGATGTCTTTTTTACAGAATGTCTTTTTTTCCTTTGGGTAGATGCCCAGTAATGGGATTGCTGGATTAAATTGCTGGATTGTTGGATTACTTGTAGCCCTTTGAGATATCTCCATAATACTTTCCACAGAGGTTGTACTAGTTTACAGTCCCACCAGCAGTGTATGAGTGTTCCTATCTCCCTGCATCCATGCCAACATTTATTGTTTTGGGACTTTTTGATAAAGGCCATTCTCACTGGAGATATTGTTTGAGGCCAGGAGTTCAGGACCAGCCTGGGCAATATATCAAGAACTCATTTCTACAAATAATAAAAATTTTAAAAATTAGCCAGGCATGGTGGCACGGACCTGTAGTCCTAGCTACTCAGGAGGCTGAGGTAGGAGGATCACCTGAGCCCAGAAGTTCCAGCTTGAGTGACAGAGTGAGACCTTGTGTCTAAAAAAATAAAAATAAAAATTTAATTAAGTAAAAAGACTTTGCAGAAAATTAAACAGTGTTTAATTTTTTAAAATTTCCTTCTCTGTTCAGTTGATACCAGCTACTGATGGTTCCATGTCCTAGGGAAACTTTAAAATTAGAAAACATTGATATTTCACATTACTAATTTATAAATCCTAGGAAGAAGAGCTTGGAAACTTCTGAATATAAAGAAGTTCCATTTAGGGAAGAGGTACTTCTTATGGAAGTATCAAAATATTATAAATTCTAAACTGAGACTGAAACCTCAAATATGATTATTTTATTAGTCCTAAAATTATCTGTCTACAAATATAAAAGTGCAAAAAATTATTATTGTGAGAATCTCTAACATAAAAATGTAGTCTATGAAAATAAAATTTTTTAAAAATAAAATTCTATATAATAAAAATGGTATGAGGCATGAGGATGGTCTGAGCTAACAAAAAGGCAATAGAGGTAAAGAGAAGTAGACAAACATGTTGGAAATTGTGTCTACGTTACTTCCTGATGAATCGGTTGGAGAAGGGAGAATAGACAAAGAAGAATGAGCCTCAGATTTTAATTTGAGAAACTGTGGATGGAAGTGCTGGGGATGGGGGAGATTGAGATGGAAGGGAAAATCTACCCATGAAGAGAGTAAAGAGGGTTGATAAATCAATTTATTTAACAAGGTAAGGTGCACACTTTGACCAAAATCAGCAATTCTTCACCTTGACTGCATGTGAGAATTACCCAAGAAAGTTTTCAAAATTACCAATGCCTGGGCTCTACTCCGCCCCCCAAATTGAATCAATCGATACTAGACATTGGTGTTTTCTAAATGCTCCTATGTGATTCTCACATGAGAACCACTGTCCTGAATGTTAAAGAGGTGAGTCACTAGTGAGAGCAATAAAATTCTTAAAATGGGAAGGAAAAAGGAGAGTGGCAGGTATTCTGGTGGTTACATGTCAGTGGTGTGGACCATGATGGATTGGATTTGAAAATCCACTCTGGAGTAGGCATGGCCTGTTTGTTCTTATCTTTGTGATAATCTGCATCTCTGGAGAAGGGTCTCATCCACCAAAACCCAACTCTGAGTAGACCAACCACCAAGCCTGTAGTGTATTCATTGTTACAGTATCCAAAGTCACATGAGAACAAAGACACTGGGATGCTTTAGCATAACCAAGAGTCACAAAAATGTTATAAACCCTCACCTACCATCTCTCTGACTCTCTAGCCCCACCTGATAACTTGTAACTTGAGGAGAAAAAATAATTGTATTGATATATGGGGTAAGTTTTAATCTTCTAATTTAAAAGCTAGGAAGAAAGATTTATTCCATTAAGTCTTAATGGTTTTTAAAAAGTAATGCATCTTACGACATGCTTTGTCCATGTCTTCATTATGCTACTTATAGGATAATTCTCACAAATTAACTCAAAACTTGATATAATCAAGTTAATCTGATCTAATGGAAGGTTAGAAAAGCTGATACAATTGCACACTTTCCTAATATATATAAATCTCTAGACTGATCTTCCAATTTAAAAAAATCGAGAAAGCTTAGCCAAATTGAAGCATAAATTAATTGTAGGAGATGAAGAAAATTAGGGAAATAATTAGATAAAGGAACATATTACCCTGATGTTATAGAGGAAAGAAAAGTTTCATAACAGATGATATTAAAAAATAGATTTTACTAGCCAAGTTATAATCACAAATGAGTGTGATAGTAGGAGAAACATAGCAAGGTGCCACATCTTAATCTAAGTTCAGAGAGTATCTCCTAAAAAGAGTGAATGGTTTAAGCTGATACCCAAACGATCAGAAGGGATTATCCAGAAAAAGGAGAGAAGGGGTGGGGAGGGATGAGCAAAGTGTCCCAGAAAGAGGGAATAGTATTGTCTAAAGCTCAGAGGAAATACAAATCTTGCCAATTTGAGGAACAGAAAGAAGGTGAAGATGGCTCTTGTGGGAAGAGTCAGCTATGTTGCAGGAAAGACCAGCTGGAGGATGAGGAAGGAGTGCCTAGTGACCAGGTGCAGAATTCAGTTTTATCACAGAGGAAGGGGGGCAGTCACTGGAGGGTTTTAAGAAGGTGGGTGGGAGTTATCTGACTGAGTCTTCATTTTAGAAAGACTGTTCTGGCCACGCGTGAAGAACGGATCAGAAGCCAGAGATCCAGGAGAGAGATGAACTGTCTCTGGACTGGGATGGTGGTTAGTGGCAGCAGGAGTGGTGGAAAACGGACTGAGTAGGGAGGTATTTAAGAGGTAGAGTCAATAAAACTTGTTAATTAATTTGATGAAAGGTTGTGAAAGTTAGAGAAGTAAAAAATGACTCCATATTCTTTGTGCAGGAACCTGGGTGGGTGGTGGGGTGATTTACTGAGTGAGAAACACAGGGAGAAACAGGAGGGGAGGAATGTGAGTTTCAATGTGGACATTTTGAAATTTAGTTGACTGTGGGTCATCCACATAGTGGCAATGCTCAAAAAGCAGTCAGATAGATATAGATAAAGATATAGATATAGATACAGATTTTTTTTTTAATTTCAGGAAAAGGACTCAGAATGGAAAATAAAGATTGTTTAGGTAAAGATGGGAACTTTGGGGGAGGGGCGAGGGGGAGGAGGGGACGGATATATGCATACACAAAGGGTGCAATGCGCACCCTCCGAGAGATGGACACGCTTGGGACTGGGACTTGGGGGGAAGGGGGGGCAAGGGCATCATACGTAACCTAAACACCTGTACCCCTATAAACAACAAACAATAAAAACAAACAAACAAAAAAAAAAGATGGGAACTTTGCCTAATAACTTTTAGGCTGAGGGTCCTCAGAAGTTTACCGCACTCACCAGCAGAGCTTCAGGGAAGGCTAAAAAGAAGAAAACAGGACTAATAAGATAGAAACATTGTGTTTATTTGTTTTTCAATAGGAAATGAAACTAGGACTATAATGAAACATCACACAGAGAATGGTGCCCAATTTTTATTCATCTCCCTTGGGACAAAAGGACAAGGAATGATCTACAACAGGAGAGAATTCTAATAAATTAAGGTTAAGGTAAGGTTGTTAAAACTCTGGAATGAGTTTCTTATGATTGTAGTGGACTCTTCTTGCTTTATTTTTATGTCATAATATTTTTTCTAGCTCAGATATTTTAAGTACAACTGCTCTTGAGAAGCGCAGGCATCTTCTCAATGCCTTTTGTGCAGACCCATTGTTTTGCATATGACACTCAGCTATGATTTTTAACATTTAAAAAGACAAGGTTATAAGGCCAAAAGCAATTTTTACTTTTCAGCAAAGGAACTGACCTGTGCCTCCTACGTGGAGAACAGTACTTGGATACATTTCTGACCCAGGAGTTTGCACTTACAACCTCATTTGCAAGTTCCTGAGTTGAATGTGGTGCCACAGAGCACACCCAGAAAACAGGTCCCTACCCTCAAGATCCACTAAGGCTGTAGAAAACCAGCCTCTGCAGTCTGAGCGTTCATGTCCTTGAGAAAAGAGCTATATTCACTCTGCTGGAAAATCCCAGCCAGCCCCAAAGAGACATATTTTAGAGGCACTTTAAGAAGCCTCAAAGCAAAAAGAAATCCATCTCCTCTTTCCACTTTCTCAGAGAAACCACTCAAGCCTCCCCAAGGCAGGAGTCACCGGAGATAAGAATCTTATCCAGGTCTCAAACTCTTGGCAAAGAGGGGTCACCTAAGATCTCTTTTATCCCCTCCATCTTATCCCCTCTATATTTAAGGAGTCTACCCCGCAACACTTTGTAGTAAAACTTTCCATTACATATGATTAAGCCGGGAACTAGTCTTGACCACTATTTGACCTATAAGGATATTTTTGTTTGTTTGTTTTTTGTTTTTGTTCATTTTAAGAGAGAAAGACAGGCCTTCACTCTGCTCCAGGCTGGAGTGCAGTAGCCCAATCATAGCTCACTGCAGCCTTGAACTCCTGGCTCATGCGATCCTCCTGCCTCGGTCTCCTGAGTATCTGGGACTACAGGCACGTGCTACCATGCCCAGCTAATTTTTTTTTTTTTATTTTTTGCAGAGACAAGGTCTCGCTGTGTTGCCCAAGGCTGATCTCCAACTGCTGGCCTCAAGAGATCCTCCCCCTCAGCCTCCTGAAGTGCTAAGATTATAGGCATGAGCCACAATGCCTGGCAAGGATGATTTTTTTTTAACCAGAATCTCAAATCTACCTTGGGTACTTCATAGCCAAGAGGCTCAAACCCTTTAAGTCTAAGAACATCTATACGATGGTAGTTATGTTTCCAGAACATACAGATAAAGAAACATAATGACAATAGCCCCTATTAATTCCATGACACTTTCAAATGAACTTGTATTCTAGCTATAAATTATAACTCAAAAATTATAAATTATAATTATGAACTATAAAGTTATAGAGAAGAATTATAAAGACATTACAGAGAAAAAGTGATACAAGATATGCATGTATATATGGTATTTCTTCATTTCTTCAGTCTACAGACACTCAGAGGTGCATAGGAATAGAACAGTGGTTGGCAACCCTTGCTAACTCTGAAATCACAATGGGGAGCTTAAGGAAAGTGATGTTTTAGCCCCACCCCCCACCAATTAAATAGTAATTGGTCAGGAGAAGGGTCTGCAGGGGATTCGATGCCCAGCTATTGGTCAGGGTTAAGAACCACTGAATTAGAGGGTCACTTAATAAACCTAAGGCCTCTGGAGTCTGAAGAGAACAGATTGTAAACCATGCTTTAGAGCTTTCGGAACAAGTTTATTAGCTTTTGTTTTGTTTTATTTTGTTATATTTTCCAAACACTTTCCCAAAAGACTTAATGAACTGGGCCTACACACCTTTTTCAACACCCCACTAGCCCATTCCCCCAAAGAAAGGTTTGGAGACAAAGTTCAGTCCCACATTTTATCTACATCCTCTTTCAAATGCCTTATGGAGTTGTAATGTAGAGGAGCTAATGGAAATATAAAATGAATAATCTATTGAAATTCGAACCAACACATTGCCAAACTCTCCAAAGCTCAAAAGTAAATTGCTTTTATTGGTACATCAATTAGTAATACACATTTAATTCCAATTCATAAAAGCATCTCCTTACACTTGTGATTTATCACTAGACAACACTTATTTTCCAGAAAATGCTTGGGAGGCTAAGCTCTTAAAAATTTTGATTAGTGTCTAATGACTTGAAGTGTACTATTCTGCCTTTCTTCATAGAAGGAACAACCAATTATTGTGAATCAATGGAAGGCTTTAGATTATATTACATAGGAATATGTAATATTATGTATATTATTATGTTAAAAAGTGATTTTTAAAAGTTCTAAAACATTTTTAAACACATTTTAAAAAGAAATGTGTTTTTAAAAATGTCTTAAATCATTCTTTCTTATGAGAACATGATGATAAAAATACGGTGACTACCTGATATTAAAACGTATTTTAAAGCAACAATAATTAAAATAGTAAGATGCTGTTCTAAAAATAGAAAAATTGATGAAAGAGAATAGAAAGCCCCATATATTCATATATATATATATATATATATATGGAAAAATGTCTATAGAAATAAAAACGTTTAGTTAATTATAAGAGTATTATTTCAAATCAGTCAGAAAATAATAGATTATCCAACTACTGACATATTTGGGAAGAATAACTTAGATCCATATCTCACATCATACATCAAAATTAATTTTAAGCACAGTAAGGAGTTAAATATACTCATCTCTTGATACATTGCAAAAGTAAAACTCAAACGCTGCCAAGATATATTTCCTATTTTAATATGAAATACTATGAGAAAAAAAGTTTTAATATTATGTATTCTAGAGAATATTATGAGAATGCATAAATGCCACATGTTATGAGGTGAATTCTAAATTTACACCGAGAAAAGACAATGGCCTCTTAAAATGTTGGCCTTCTTTTCCACCTAATATTTACACAAAGCAGCCAGTGAAAGTAAGATTAATTCCATTTCTTTTATTTGTCTATTTCAGTTGAGATTCTTGTCAGAAGTGAAAATGGAAAAAGGTTTTGGTAGAAGAATACTGGCGTGATAAACTAAACCATTATTTACTTTAATTGTAAATTATATTAAACGTTTGTTATTTAAAAAATTAAATGTGAAAAATAAAATAAGAAAAGAATGGAAGAATTATAACGGAACATTTGTCTGATCTCACAATGGAGAAAGTCTTATGAAGCATAAGATCAGAAAGAAGGAAGCATAAAGGAAAAAACTAATAGATTTGACCACATAAAAGTTTTTAATTTCAGAATCTCAAAAATAATGTAAACAGAATTAACAGTAAAACTTGGAAAAATATTTTAAAACACATATGGCTGACAAAGTGTTAAATCCTTAACATACAATATCGTTACAAATCAATGACAAGAAATGAGCAATGGATAAAAATAAAAAATAAATGAGAGAAAAAAATTTCAGTAGGCCATAAGTATGTGAAAATTACAAAACTACAACAATAATTACAAGTTTTTCTATAAAATTGGTAAAGATTTAAAATATAAGATGTCAATATCTAGCTTTATTGAAAATATTAGTGAAATGTCTACTTTTATACATTGCTGGTGAGAACACAAATTAGTGCAATATATATGAAGGACAATTTGGCAACAAGTAGCAAAAAGCCTTTAAAATTTGTGTACTCTTCAATACAGTAAATTTCCTATAAATTTCTAGGAATTTATAATAAGGAAAAATTGAAAAATACCTAATATTCAGCAGGAAATTGATTATATTATGGTATATCCACACTACCACTAAACACAACATGTTATAGGTTATTATTTTACATGTTATAAGTGGCTTTATTATGGACATGAGGAAAAGCAGTTTAGAAAGTAGCAAAATTAGCATAGTTTCCTAAGTGTGATGAGATTAGTATCCAGGACAGCACTATAGGATCAAAAGTATCCTCTAAAAAGACAGAAGTCATTATGCTACTGGATTGCCAGTAAAATACAGACGCAAGATATACCAGATGACAGCCGACAAGATGGAGGGGGTTCAATATTCATAAATAATATAAATAATATATATATGAAAAACAGACAGCATAGCACTCCATACTATTAGCAGGATATAAGTAGATCTAAGCTAGTAGCAGTCTAAATGGCCCTGCTATTTTTTTCAAGCCATTATCATCCTGGCTAGAAACCTCTTTATTGCAAAAGTTAGGCCCAATTGAATTGCTACACAGAATGCCAAAGAATCTTGATGGTATTATCTGACATCACAGAGAACAAAGAGCAGAAACATTGCCAAAAAACTATAGTTGGGCAATATTCTGATATGTGAAATGGATGGATTTTTCAACTCTTTCAGACTCTGTCCCTCTTCACATTTAAGTGTTAAGCATCACAACCTCTTATGCAGCGTAACATACATAATGTTGGAAAACAATCTGATTTTCCAAAAGGATGAATACTGGCAACTCAAAACTGGTAGCATGATATTGGTTTCTGAAAAAAATTCTCAACAAACTATTAAACCAGTAAATATTGCTCTGGAGGAGAATGGTATGAACAAGTCCTCCAGCCACAGCAATGTGTTCAACCACTGAAAGGCCAGGTTAGAAAAACTCAGGCATCTTCCAGTGGGAAAAGGACTCAGAAGGAGCATGATACTGTTTCCCGCTGACCTTCCAGGTGGATCCCCGGGGCTGGTTTGTGTCACATACATTCCCTTCCCCACTGTAAGTCCCTGTGTCCCTGAAGCCTTACTCCCAGGCTACGCTCTCCATGTCACTGGTGTTTACACTATCTTGGGCTGCAAATAAGCAACAGTGCTGAGAGTACTCGGACTCCCTGCCGAAGTTATATGGCCACATGTTCCACAAAAAAATGAGACATGAATCTCTAGTTTTCCAATAGTGGGAGTGACATATTAAAACAAAGGTGTCAACATGTGGTTAGGTCATTCAGAGGATGGATCACATCGGCAGGAATTATGTGCAAATAGTCTGGATGGACACAGTGTGCACTCAGCACCCAAGGTGCATTTTCCTTAAATAGCACCAAGGTGCTTTCTAAGAAATGCTTGTGAGCAGGAGCCCTCTAGCCAGATACATTGGAGAACTGAGTCAGTGTGTTTTGTGGCAGCCTCATCTAAGTCATTCAACCGCGAATAGAGTTGGCTGGCCCCTCTTGGAACTGTTCTGCCAGCTGCCTTGTTCCAGAGCATTTCCTTGGCCAGCTGGCAGAATGCTTCAGTGGCCTTTTTATGAACTAGATCAAGCACTTGGAATGGCTAGCTAATTGGAGCATCATCACATTTTTCCGTTTTGCTAAGTTAGAAAGATTTGACATATCCACTAGCACTCACTCTCATGGAAATAACAGTCAGGAACCACTCTATAAATTTCAGTTCATTTCTGAGATGCTTCAGTAAAATGAGCAATCAATTTAACCAACTAGAATTCTTCTTTAGTTTAGGATCTGCATAGAACAACAGAAGCAGTAGAAGCTGCAACAAGTCCTGAGTTACCCAAATCTACAAGATTCCCACATACTCCTTCAGATAGAGTTTAACAATAGACTTCCAATATCTACTCAAACTCCAACTTAAAAACTTCATATTTTCCCAGTCTCTCTGCCTTAGTTAACACAGATTAGCTGATGGGCATCATTGGGTATTGTCATCCCCACCATAACTCACCCACCAACATGCTCAGATACAAGTACATTTCACATTTCTGACTCACTGCACCCAACAATAGGAGACTTCATATGATTGGTTCCATGGTTGACATGGAACATTTATGAAATTGACCAAAAGCTAGGTCACCAAGCTAGCAAATTTAAAATCACCATGTCAAATAACTGGTATCACACAGCAAATATTGTTTAACCCAATGCACTTTAGTTAGAAACAGTAATAAAATGATTACTAGTGAAACCAAATATTTGAAAATTTAGAATACATTTCTGAATAACCCATCAATGAAAAAATTAAAATAGAATTTATAAAATATTTTATAAATATTTTATAAAATATAATATTTTATAAAAAATAAAAATAAATATTTTTATTTTTCTTAATATTCATAAATATTTATAAAAATATCAGATGATGAAATCTCCCTTGGGTTGCTGGGAGATGGACCTTTGGCGAGGAGGCCTGCCTTAATGAAGTGTGTTCGGCGCCACGGAAAGAACTACTTTTAATGAAATATACCATCCATGGTGAAAGTGGAAAAGTGAAGATTATTCTTCATGCCTGCTGTGGCTTCAGTTCCTAAAGAATTCTACCTCAGTTCTTCACTAAAAGACCTCAATAAAAAGACAGAAGTTAAACCAGGGAAAATAAGCACTAAGAGTTATGTACACAGCACCCTGAAGATCTTTAAGACAGCAGAAGAATGCAGATTAGATCGTGATGAGGAAGGGCCTATGTGCCATATATGAAATATGTGACTGTTTATAATCTTATCAAAAAAAGACCTGATTTCAAGCAACAGCAGGACTACTTTCATTCAATACTTGGACCTGCAAACATCAAAAAAGCTACTGAAGAAGCCGAAAGACTCTCTGAAAGCCTTAAACTAAGATATGAAGAAGCTGAAGTTCGTAAGAAACTTGAGGAAAAGGACAGACAGGAGAAAGAGCAGCTCCAACAACAGAAAAGGCAGGAAACAGGAAGAGAGGATGGTGGCACGTCGGCTAAAAGTTCTTTAGAGAATGTATTGGATTCCAAAGACAAAACCCAAAAGATCAATGGTGAAAAGAGTGAAAAAAATGAGACCAAAGAGAAAGGAGCAATCACAGCAAAGGAATTATACACAATGATGATGGATAAAAATGTCAGCTTGATTATAATGGATGCTCGAAGAATGCACGATTATCAAAATGACTGTATCTTCCTTATCCTCTCAGTGTTCCTGAAGAAGCCATCAGTCCAGGATGGGTCACTGTGTATTTAGATAAAATTGTCAACTGTGGACCCTCGTAAATGTTAATGTTTAGCAGCCAAGCTAATTGTGATAAAGTAGTCTTCTCTTTTCCTATTGACCATTTTATTCTTTGCTTCTTAAAGACCCACCATACCCTTTTTGAAGGATAAAGTCAGGGACATTCCAGTTTAGCTATTTTCTCCTATCTGTGGCATTTGGAATCTCATTAAAAGAGAAATGAAGCAGCCTTTGTGTGCTGTCTTTCTCCCCACCAAAAAAATCAGACGATTAGATATTATGTATCTAAACTGTTGGACAGTTAAAAAAGTTCTTAAAAGTTCAGTCTTAAATGCTTACATCAGAAAAGAAAGAAAAACTCAACTTAGTGAAATGATCATCCAACTATAAGGAGTTATAAAAAAAGAACAGCAAAATAAATTCAAGAAAATGGAAAAAAATAATAAAAATAAGAGCAAAAGTTAATGAAAAAGGAAGCAAACATATAATAAAGAGAATTGCTAGGGTTCAAATGTTTGTCCACTCCAAAACTCATATTGAAATTTAATTGCCATTGTGATAGTATTATGAGGTGGGACATTTAAGAGGTGTTTAGGTCATGAGGGTTCTGCCCTCATGAAAGGACTAATGCCTTTATCACAAGGGTTCATTATTGTGGGAGTGGATTCACCCTTTTTCCTTTTGCCCTGTGATGGCTTCCACCATGTTGATGCAGTAAGAAGACCCTCACCAGATGACAGTACCTTGATCTTGGACTCTCCAGCCTCCCAAACTGCAAGCCAATAAATATCTGTTTATTATAAATTACCCAGTTTGCAGTATTCTATTACAGCAACCCAAAATTGACTAAGATAAGAATCAGAAAAATTCAAAAAAGTAGCAAAATATAAAAATCTCTAGAGAGAATAATCAAGAGGGAAAAAAGAGTGATATGTTAAATTTTTTGAAATCAGGAATAAAAGGGGTAAAACTATAGTTGCT
>RJWJ010012834.1:0-41158 GCA_004363605.1 Indri indri
GCCGTGGCGTCAGCCTAGCT
Source organism: Indri indri (assembly GCA_004363605.1). Taxonomy (NCBI): domain Eukaryota; kingdom Metazoa; phylum Chordata; class Mammalia; order Primates; family Indriidae; genus Indri; species Indri indri. Next base: position 21 of record RJWJ010012834.1, read on the forward strand.
CACAGCAACCTCAAACTCCTGGGCTTGAGCAATCCTGCTGTCTCAGCCTCCCGAGTAGCTGGGACTACAGGCATGTGCCACCATGCCCGGCTGATTTTTTTTCTATATATATTTTTAGCTGTCCGATTAATTTCTTTCTATTTTTGGTAGAGACGGGGTCTCGCTCTTGCTCAGGCTGGGAAATTTCTAATATTAAGTAACACTCCATGTTATTAGAGTATATAATGGCTAAAATATTATTTATAACTTGTGGTCATAATTGTGAATGCTAAGTATTAAACTGTATTAATTCATCAGATGGTCCCCAAATTCCAAACCTATATAACCCATGTACTTTTCCTAATTCCTTTGTATTCTCTTTCCATTATGAGTTTCCATTATGTGTGAATCCTTGCTGCTTATAATCTACTGCCTTATTTTTCAAATAATTATAAGTCAGGAAGGTAGAAACTTATTCAAGCAACTTATTCAAGCTAAGTGTTCAAATTCCACTTTAGACTCTTGAATCCTCTTTTTTTATGTATAAGATTTAGGATGACTATTGTTTTTGCTCCCCAAGTAGTTTATACCTACTTCCAAGTTCATCATTGAGAAATACCAATAGAAGTTTCTAAAAGGTTTTTACTATATTAAGAGAGAATGCCTGTCCACATATCAGAAATAATGCATTATCATATCGTTCGTATAGGTAGGCTGGAATTATTGACAAGAGCATTAACCTGGAACCAAAAAAGATAAAACAAAGCTTGAAATGCCAAGGTCTAATATTCATAGATAATGGTTAAGACCACCTTCAACATGTGCAACATTCACCCTTTATCACTCTGTTTTCATTATCACTCCAACTTTTTCTCAGCAAAAGAAACTCCTAGATAACAATGATAACAGAAATAAATCCATACCGGTGAGAGAATACAGTTCTGGAGAGATTGAGCACAGCTAAATACTGAAGGCATCCACGAAGAAGAGCTCCACAGACCTGAAAAAGAAATAAGGCACTCTTATTTTCAAATATTTCTAGGTCCAGGAGAATATTTTATTAGAGAAAAAGCCCCTATATCCCATCTAAATAGCTGTTCTGAGACCCCCAGAGCAATATAAAAAAAAACATTACCATGTCCAGGGAACATTCTGTATTGGATAAATCCAGATGAGCAATGGCATTTGGCTGGGCCAAAAAATTGTACATGTGCTTGAAAAAACAAAAAATAAATGTTAGACTCTAGAAACACACACATAGAAAATGTAAGTTAATGTTTTAAAAGGAAGCAGCCCGAATTCCGAGATCATTCTCTACTCTTCCCCAGAGGATTAGCACAATTTTCTGTCATTCGGGTACCTTCCCTGAGAGCAAAACCAAACAAAACAAACAAAAAACCCCAATAATATTTAAAACCAAATTATGTTTGAATAAAAAAAAAAGCCAAATGGAATCTTGATTACAAACCCCTCTTTTTGTTACACATGACTTAGTTTTCCTGATTAGCTCAATTTTATTATACAATTTTGGAACAGTGCTAATTAATTTTAACTCTTGAGATTGAAATACCACCTGAATTGCAGTCACCCTATCAAAATGCTAATCACTTTTGAAAGTGTTCAAGGAACTGCTAATTTGAATTTGAACCATAGGATGGTCTCAGGCTATATACTCTCTTCTGTCCAACATAATTATTTTTTATCCTTAGTTATTTCCAAAATCTAACAAGAATGGCCTGACAGCACTCTTAGTGATTTTTTTAAAAAATCTCACAAATAGCTAAAACACTTCAGGTTTCAGGGGATCACAATGCCTACATTTCTTTAGTTCCTTCATACAAAGCCATCAAATAATGAAACTGATCACTCTCAGTTGTTCTATAATTACCCTGTATATGTAGCAACCGCTAGAGCCCACCAATAACAAACTGAGTCCAAGCTTCTTGCCACCAGCCCAATAGTTTAAATTCTCCTCTGCTTCACTAGATGCCACCAGATACTTGCATAAACAAACAAGCTTATACTGAGAGTATCTCAGTCCTTGTAAACGTTAAGTGTAGTTAGTAGTTTGGCTATAGCTATATGGTACTTCAGAAAAATCCTCTCTATAAAGGATTACAAAAGAGCAAAAAATTAGTCTGTAAACATTTTAGAATAACCAGACACACAGAATGGATTGTATTATCAAAAGTTCTGATTTGGAAAACTCACTTTGCTCTCATGCACATGAAAATCCTCTGCCTCGTCTCAATGTTAGCCTGGCACTAGTAGCCTCTAGACTTTTCAGTTTAGTGTGGCTTTACTCCAAGCCATCAGTTGGGGGAGCACTTATCACCGTGAAACGGTGACCAGACTTGGCCAACACTTCTCCAAAGAGGCAGGCCCGCCTAGGCTGCTTTCCCTGGGGGCACAGGGCCAAATAAGCCCCTGTACCTGCTGCCATGCTCCCAGAACTTCAGTCTGCCTCAGGCTGGAAGCCCACTGTCACCCAGGCTTCACCATTCCACTCCCTCTCCCCAGAAGCAAGCTGGGACAAGACCCACCCTAGCCTATTTTATTATCTTAGGTGGCTATTAATGCCCCTACTTTAGCTGAATCTTATTATTTAATCTTCGGTCTCTACTTTTACCCTTCCCTCTATTCCTCTCCTTTGCCACGGTAATATTTCGGTGGTTTCACATCGGACTCCTTATTGCATTTTGGGAGGGAGCAGATTTATGAATCCATCAGTGAAGGTGACAACTGAAATTGGAAAATGCATTGAAAAAGCCATGGCACACCAGGAAACAAAGATTATTTAAATGATTTCAAGCAAGAGGGAGGGGAAAAGAAGAAAAAAAACAAACAACAACACAAAAAAGGCCTTCATTTGTATTCTCTGTCTTATGGGTAAAGTAAAACAAGAGAAATAAGAATAAATTTCACATTGTTTTTCAGCCCTGTGGAAAAGCAGTGGAATGCAAATTAAGGCCCTTCAAAGACAGCCACTGAAGAAGCGCTTCTTCTAAATTCTATCATGGTGACCAGAGGAGACCATTCACCACATATGACAATGAGATCATACCTAATTCATTGTGTCATTAAGATCTGCAAAACATTTATGTTATTGATTCAGCTACATAAAAAATCTTATAATTGAGGGAGTCGTTTTTGCCTTCACACTCTAAAGAGGGGCCCCAGGTTACATCTAGCCCATCCATCTCCCTATTGTATTCATGGAATAGACCAGAACTGGGATTTATCCCAATACCCCTTTTCAACTACAAACTGTCAAATAACCACCAATCTTCCCAACAATATTATTTACTGATGAAATAGTTCATTTTATGTTACCAATCTTTCTTATCAGGCAATTTTAACAAGTGAACTAATGTTTTTGCATGAAAAAAAAAATTCCTTCAGAAAAAAGTTATTTCCCCCCAAAATCTGAGCTTCAGCATTGTGAAATGGGAAAAAACCAACTATGATGACAGACTACATTTATAATTATGGAAGGCTCTGCAATTTTCACTAAAACGCTTCATAGGCTTGTAACTAAATGATTTTAAGGTGGCATGATAAAGAGAGACATAGGGAAATAAGTTAGAAAGTCATGTTCAGAATCATTCCCAGCTTATTAAACATAGCTTCTTTGAAGACAGAATAAGGAAAGGAAAACTTACTGAGAGGTCATCGCCACGAAGGACGTTCCCTGAGAGGTCGAGATGGACGAGGGTGGAGGCGGTCAATGGGTTGGCACTGAGTGACTGAGAAAGGCTGTTCACCCCTGCAACATCCAGAAAATCCAGGCTCAATTTCCACCCCAGGAAACAAAATGAGGTTTGTGGTTTCCACCAATGGCCCAGGAGTCCCATCCAATTGCAGGACTGAGGTTATCCATAGCACCATCCCCAAAAGGTGGCACTATGATTGTGTCTCCTTTTGACACAGGCTCAGGAAGAACAGGTTAGTCAGACACACAACCACTGAATCAGAAGGAGCAATGGAATCAGCCTCACCTTGCAACACATCTGATGTGTCCAAGCACGTTAAGGACTTTACTCTGAAGCCTTAGAAGGATGCAAGCAGTCTAATTGACAATGTTTACCCTGCTCTTAATCCTACCAGGTGATTCTTGACTTGGTGTATGACATTTAAATGATGCATGTCAAAATTCAGATAATTTAGGCTGTGTAAAGTACTGAGAAGTTAATAAAGGAATATATATTATAGCTCTAATTAAATGTATTACACTCAAGGCAAAATTTGGATTGAAATGAATTTTACAAAGAATAAGGAGATGACCTGTACACAATGTAAGCACAAAAGAAAAAATATATAATTAACACTCTATACACTCTTTACATATATAATGTGAATGGCTCAAGTTACAGTCAAGTGAACTAAACTGACAAATCCATCTCAGAAAATAAAGACTGAATACACAAGGAGGGTGACTGTCATGTGTGAAGAAAGCTAAGTTCTATTATATGCAGATATGTAGACATAGGCCTGCTAGTGATGGCCTTCTAGTGGATAGATTTTTATCAGGCTACTTCTTCTCATGGGGAGTAGAGTCTTTTTGAGGTGTGTCTTTATAAAATGGGATCCCAGATGAGTCTGGTTACTCACTGGGACTCAATACACTCACAATATCACTGATGATTATTCTTAGGATAACAGGAATATGGGATACAGCAAAGCTCTCCATGTTTCTACTAAAAGCCCATGATACCAAATTATATATTTTTAAAATATGGCTATTTCCAAATTGGGTATACTTTTATAAATTATTTTAGTTTTCTTGTTTTCAGTAAAATTATTTTTTTGCAAATCCCAGCCTGTCTCTACCACCCTAAAGAGAACCAGGAAAGGGGGTTTTTATCCACACTTGGGCAGAGCCTTCATACAGATAAGGGGTCGGTCCTGCCAGTAAGACAGAGCTGGTCACGGCAGGAAGATCTGACGAGGGTACTCCAAGAAAAGAGCTGAGGGCTGTAGGTACAGCCTTCCCTTGGAGCACCTCCCTGCTAGGAGTTTAGAATGTTCAATGTGTGGACTAATGAAGGGGTCACTGTCTTATCCTCCAGCTTCAGAGACTTACAGTTACAAAGAACTCATTCCATATGTGCCTGGTAAAGGCTACCGAGCCATTTCTCACGGGTGAGTGTACATTTTGGGCATGTAGAAGGAGGAGACGAAGGCTTTGAATAAAAAATATTTTAGTTAAGTACAAGGAAGAACTTCTTGGCCATCAACTCAACATTTATTAAGTGCTGGTACTGATACAATGCTTATAAAATGCTGGGGATTGGGAGATAAATGTAAATAAGGCCTATTTTTACCCTCAAAAAATGCAAAGACCATTAGGGAAAAAATTAATTGGACTCCAGCATAAAAAGTCAGGGCTACACAAGGAATACATATTCATATCAACAATCCTTTATTGAAAGACTACTGTGTACCAGGCAGAGGCTTCTGAGTCCCAAGAGACATTGTCTCACCTGCTAAAGGCCAGTTCAGTGAGAGACACAGACAGCTGAATAATCTTGATCCAGTAAGGCAACAACTATCAAAAGCGCAAGGAACAAGAGCTTGGAAGTAGAGGAGGTAGAAATTTAATTAATTGTGGTAGATAAGAGGGATCTACGGTAGCCTACAGAAAAGGTTAATATCTAGAGGTTATCTTCTATGATTGTTTAAATGACCAACTTCCTTTTCTTTGTCCTATTTGTATTAATGTATTTTTCAAAATGGAATAATTGAGTCCAAAACATATGGAGAATACCAGACTCTCATCAAGAAAATCATTTGTAAAATCATTTCCTTAGTGAGGTGTAACAAAACTCAGTAAATAAATTCCAAAATTAGAAGGCCAAATTAGTCCTGACAGGAAAATGCTCCTCGACAAGTGCAGGTGTTGGCAGTTGGCCAACATCTGAATAGACTTGGGACAGAATTGTGTTATCAGCTCAGCTTCATGCTTCTGAAACAGAAGGAAGGATTTCCTCCCCCTGCCTCCTGAGCCAGCGTTCAAGTGAGGCCTATGTTAATAAGCCCACAAATAGCAGGAAATTCAAAAAGTATAGGACTGGGGTGGAGAGGAATCAATGCTCTTCCAACCCAAACTAGAGATTTACATGTCATTCTCAGTTCTGGCTGTCTAGTGATTTTGTCAAAATAAACAATTCTTCCTATTTATTACTGTAGTGTTTATAGCTGGAAAAAGGTGGTACCAGATGGCACTGCCTTGACATAATCTGGCAACCAGCAGGACATTTGCTAGAAATCCAGAAAACTACCCGTTAGCTACATCTGAGGTAAAGAAAGGGTATTTGGAGGCAGTGGGGATGTCATGGGGAGATTTTTTTAAATCTGTCTTGAATTATTGAGCCATGAATATAAATGGTTTTCGTAGAACCAAAATATAACTGTTAGTGAAATTCCACAGAATTTTAACACTGCAATTTAATCTGAATTATTTTAAATCTGGAAACCTTTCAGACCCTATGTAAAAAACTTTAAGAAATCAATTTAAAAAAAAAAAAAACTAACATTTCAAGATATTTGTCTTGGAAAGGGCAACTTAAAATTCTTCAGGTAATATGTTATAAAACAACGCTAACTGTCAAAACACATTTTTTGATGTATACATATTTTATTGCAGGGAAGAGATAAATGGGGGGACCCCTATTTGTGGAGGGTACAGGCAATGTGAGGCTGTCCTCATCATAAGAATGCTGAGGAGCCCGGCTTTGCCCATGGGGCCTCCCCACTCAGACATGGGGGGGTGGCAGAAGAAGGATACAGGGACATCAGGGAGGGCGATACTGAGGGACCTCAGAACAAAACTTGCCCTAGGAAGGATAAACGATCACCGCATCCCTCTATTTGTTTTCCAGTAACAAACAAACGAATTAAAATAAAAATATATAACAAGGATTATAAATATAATCATGTTTTTCAAAAATACTTCTATCTTATTAAAAGACTTAAACTAGACCTATGGAGCACATGATAAATAATGAATAGTTTTAATAGGTAGAGAAGTCATATAAATTAAGAAAAAAGATTAATACTATAAAGAGAAAACTAACAAAAAATGTGAACTTAGGAATCTCCCAAAAGGAAATACAAATGACTAAGGAACCACGGGGGTGTGAGGGGGTGACAATGACCTAAGCAATAGCTGAAGAAACCAAAATTAAAACATCAGAACATTTTTGTTTACTTGGCTGACAAACAATGAAAAGGGAGAACAATATCCAGTGATGGTGAGAATGTAAAGAAATTTACTAAAATACTAAATACTTGGAGGACAGCTTAATAATAAATATCAAAAAAAAAAAAAAGCTCTAAAAAATGCACATACTCTTTTATCTAGCAAGTCTACTTACAGGAATTTATCCCAGGGCAAAAATTTTAAAAATGACCAATAATTAGCAACCAAATTCATGTTAGTATTGTTTGCATTTCTGAAGAATTAAAAACTATTTAAATGTACAATAACAAATTACTTAAACCATGGAACATAATTCCATACCCTGTAATATCATGTAGCCATTGAAAGTGATCATGTGATAAATAATCACAATACACTATATGGGGAAAAAGTTTATGAAATAGTAAACACAGTATAATCCCATATACGCATGTGTGTGTTTGTCTATACATATGTATATAAACTGTATATGTAGAAACAGAATGAAAGGATGGGCACCAAATTGTTAACAGTGGCACTCTTGTAATAGTTTGCTGCTGGCATTAAAAGTAACATTTGCTTTCTTATTTATACTTTTCGGTATCTTCTAAATCTTTACCATAAATTTGTCTGCACTGATAATTATCAGAAAAAGTTTTTTATAAAATTGATTTGCTGAAGTAGAAAAACAATAATGTAAAGGGGCTAAACTCAGTTTTAAAATCTGTAGATGGCTTCAGGCAGTAGGTCGGAAGATAATGACTCCTGGGAAAATCCCTTTGGTAATTTTTTTTTTTTTTTTTTTGAGACAGAGTCTCACTCTTTTGCCCGGGCTAGAGTGAGTGCCGTGGCGTCAGCCTAGCTCACAGCAACCTCAAACTCCTGGGCTCAAGCGATCCTCCTGCCTCAGCCTCCCGAGTAGCTGGGACTACAGGCATGCGCCACCATGCCCGGCTAATTTTTTCTATATATTTTTAGTTGTCCAATTAATTTCTTTCTATTTTTTTTGGTAGAGACGGGGTCTCGCTCTTGCTCGGGCTGGTCTCGAACTCCTGAGCTCAAACAATCCGCCCGCCTCAGCCTCCCAGAGTGCTAGGATTACAGGCGTGAGCCACCGCGCCCGGCTGGTAATTTATTTTAATGCCTTAAACTTAAACATGCCTGTATAAATGTGTGCACACAAAATCATGGGACTTATGGAACTAATCCCAATCTCAAATCATTCTTAGTATAACTGCATATTCAGAATAATGAATGATGGGATGGATATAAAATCATGAAGGGACAGCTTTGTTTCAGTCATTTCTCCAAGTTATACTCAGTGAGAGCCTAAAAAGTGCCAGCACAGACACAGTGAATAAGGCAAAGCCCCTATTGTCCAGAAACTTTGAGGCTAAGACACAATCAAATGCAGTGGGAAACACAAAGGAATTTACAAAGAGCTATGGAACAGAGAAAGGAACATCGAGTTGTGCACGGTGCAGTGAGACGGGGTTGCCTGAGAAGGCTTCAAAGAGAAAGTGAGATAGAAGCTTACGGGATGGGCAGTAATTCAGGAGACATCCAGGGAGGGACAGTGAGGTTGTCCCAGGCCAAAATAAAAGCATACAAAAATATGTGACAGCACAAGATGGTGGTGGTGATGATGGCAATGGCGGTAGTAATGGTGGTGGTGATAGTGGTGGCAGTGGCTTGTTGGTATTTATTAAGCCCTATGTGCCAGAAACTGCACTGTACACATAGTAAATCATTTAACCCTAACTCCCTGTGAGGAAGTAGATACTATTATTTCTATCTTACAAATGAGACAACTTGAGAACAAAGAAATTATAAAAGCATGCTTATAGTAAGTGAAAAAGTCAGGATTCAACTTTAGACAACCTGACTAGAGAACCGACACTCTGAACCACCGTACACACTGCCTCCAAAAGACGGTGATCTATCTAAGAAACGGCAAGTTGTTAAATTCAAGAAACTTTCATTGAAGAGTTGTCCAGACACTGTGCCAGGTACTACAGATACAGAGATGAGAGAAGCACAGGTCACCACAGGCTAGTGGGAAAGACACAATATTTACACAATAAGGGTATATATATATATAATCTCGAAGTAAAACAAAGGGAAAATTAATTGATTCTAATGTGGCCTCAGGAACAGGGAACACATTTCAGCAAAGATGAACACAGATAAAGGTTTTATAAAATAAACTGAAGCTCTACAAGAATATTTGGGGATACAAGAAAAACTTTTCAGGTATCCAGAGCAGAATATAAAGACACATTACATGAAGGCACAATGAATGCAAGGTCATTTCTAATATTATTATGAAGGTGCTGGTGTGACAAAATAATAGAATTGACAGGAGATGATGAGTAACTGGGTAAATGAGAGGAATGAAGGAGGTTAGAAATGAACCTGGGAAGAAGATAAGGCAACCTCAAGAGACAGAAATAGAAGGTGTGGAGCTACAGCACTGACGCAGCAGTTAGGCCCAGCAGTTTTCTGGAAAGCAGACAGCCCATCCGACAGTCGGAAAGGCCTACTGGCTTTTCTAAGGATGAACCAAAGAAACACAACCAGGTGCCTCTAGAAAGGTGAGGCATGAGGCTAGAGGCAGCCAGATGAGCGTTCCTTGACTCAAAGTTTAAAAAGTTAAAGAGTGTATGTGTATTTCAAAATTATTTTCTACTATGAAATCACTTAACTTTAAAGCATCGGAATTTGAATTACATAATGCCTTTATCTTCAAACTGTCAGAGTAATGTAATACACTTATCTTTACATTCAGGTACAATTCCTCAGGTGATGAGTCCACCAAAAGCCCAGACTCCACCACCATCAGGTACAATTCCTCAGGTGATGAGTCCACCAAAAGCCCAGACTCCACCACCACACAATACACACATGTAACAGAGTCAACTTTTACCTCCCTAAATCTATTAAAATGAAATTTTAAAAAGATGTGATTAGTAAATGGAAAATAAATAAATAAATGCAGGTATAGATCAAAATAATAATTCTAACTATTTAAGGTAGTGGGTGCAGTGAAAATATGACAGACACAATGTTAAGTGAATAAGAAATACTATACCTTTAGGTGATAATGAGGTTTTAGATAAATTTAAATACTTTAATCCCTTTGGGAGTTTGGCAAATTGAATACTTAAAGACGATACACCTGTAAAAGGAAAGAAAAGAGATTGTTAGAATTTTCAAGTTCTCAGAATTGCATTTGTTTTACAATGCATGAAAATTAACTTAAATTTAATTCCAATGGAAGCGATATTTTTCTCTATAATGTCAGACCTTGTTTTCTAATCATTTACCATCATGCCCCCTTTCCTTTCTATCCTTCCTATAAGATAGGAGAACGGGAAGATTGTTTAATTAAGCATAACAATATCTGAAACTTTTCCATTAGAGATATTTTTCTTTGGGCCAAGTGTTAACCTCTTCTCATCATCCAATTTCAAATGTAAATCCTCTTGGGAAGGGCGATATAACTTTTCCCCACTTTTCTTTTTAACCTCTATCTTAATGAGTTGATCTCTCTTCTAGATGAGCAGATGTATGCTATTTAATTATTGTCAGGAAGAATGGAGTAATGGTAACTATTCAGATAACAGCAGATGGATTCCAATACTTAATCGGCTTATGGCTAACAACTTTAGAGCCTCAGAGTATGTTTTAACTTCTTAAAGGTAAGTTTTGTAACTGTGAATAACTCACCGGAATATACAGTATTTAAAATTGCATATCCTATAAATTTAACGGCCATAGGGGAAGACTGGAAATACCAGCTCACTCATCCAAGGATTGCAATGAGCATAGACAATTTTCTGAGAAGATATAAGTAACATATAAATATATACCCTTCCTACAGGTCCTTTTGCTACAGGTGAGCTATCATTTCCTCAGGGGCATGTTCTCAGGAAGCAAAACAAAACAAAACTAATACTAATTCTCTTAGACTAATTCTCAAACTCTGGGCAGCAATAAGAAATTACTGTGCTGGTTGTTGACCTATTACATACTCCCAAACTCTCTACAAATCTTATCAAAATTTACAAGAAATAACTACATAGAAGTAACAAAAAGGTCACGCAGCTTGAATAAGCCTTGAAATGGGTGTATCCCCAAGGACAGTGCGTGTTCTGGGAGCCCCTATTTCCCTAGAGTGTTTCATTGTCAAAGAAGTTTAAAAATCACTAGATTAAATAATGCTAAATAGGTTTTTTTAATGGAATATATCTAGAGATTTGAATATGCTGATCCATTTTGTAAATTACAAAGTGAAACAAGGCCTAACATTTAGTTGACACACTCTTGTAAAAGAATGAATTACTAATAAGTTAATGGGGGTGAGAGGGAAAGACAGAATAATTTTAAAACTTGATTAATCCAAAACACAAAAAAGGAAAGGGAAAAACAAAAAAAAGAAAAGAGAAAAGCAGAAATACAGATTTTCACCGAAATAAATAAATAATTACATTAAATATAAATGTACTAAAGACTCAAAAGTCAACGACAGCTTATTTGAGTAAAATTATCAGATGTTTTCAAGAGACACACCTGCTGCTAGTATTCAGAATAAATGAATGTAGAAATGAAGAAAAAGACAAATGCTATCAACACTAACCAAAAGAAATCTGCTGTAGCAGTAATAAGACAAGTTAGATTCTCAGAAGCACTAATAGAGATAACTGGAACATTTCACTAATGAAGAAGATACAATTATCTTAAATCTGTATGCTCTTATTAACATAGTCTAAATATATATAAAGTAAATCTAAATATATATAAAGTAAATCTGACAGTAACAAAAGGAAAACGCATATATCATTACACAAATATACACAAACATATATATAAAAAATAATGGTTTTTAACACATCTGTCAGTAGCTGATAAAAAAAAAAGATACAGAAGATATCAGGTGCATGAAATAAGATATAATTGAAATATTTAAAGCACTGTGCCCAGTAACTACAGAATACATTTCTTCAAAGTGCACACTGAATTTACCAAAAGACCATACAATGGGCCATAAAGCAAGTCTCAACAAATAATAAAATGTTCCTTAAGTACTGTGAAATCATACAGAGCATATTCTCTATTTGTGTGTTCTCCCATTGCTACCACCACTATGAAATTATAACAAAAGGAATTATAACAAAGATAATTTAAAAATTCCCAAATAATTATAACTTAAGCAATGTATTTCTAAATAACAAATGAGTCCAAGAGAAAAAAATCACAATGGAAATTGTAAAAATATTTTGAGTTAAATAAAAAACTATGATTTAACATTTTGGGGATACAACTATAGCAATTCTTAGCAGGAAATCAATAGCCCTAAATATGTATATTAATAAAGAAGAAAAGCTGAAAAATAATTATCTAATTACCTATCTCAAGATGTTTGAAAAAGAATAGCAACTAATCCCCATCCTGACTCTGTAAATAAAAGGAAGGAAATAATGAAGAAAAGGGAAGAAATCAATTAAATAGACAGCAGCTGTAAAAATAAGTAAATTTAACATAGCTGGTTCTTCAAAAAGACTAACAAAATTGATAAATCCCAGCAAGACTGGTAATCAAAATAAATAAATTAGAAGGATCAAATTATCAAAATCAAATGAAAAAAGAATATCAGTAGAGATCCTGCAGACACTGCAGATATAACTGAAGGCTATCAAAAAAATCTGTAAGTCAAAAAATTATCATTTTGGAAGAAACAGACAAATTCCTTATGAAAATCATGACTGACTAAAACGAATATAAGAAGTAATAGATATTCTCAATAGTTCTCTATTCAAAAAAAAAACAAATCCATTGTCACAAGCCTGTCCACAAAGAGAAGTAAAATAAGGCAAATATACATACATATAGTACATACTACATAATTTGATATTTATGATGTTCAAGAATAGGCAAAGCTAATCTATCACGATACAAGTTGGAATAGCAGTTATCTTTTCCAGGCGGTAGAAGGCAGGGGTGATAATCGCTGGGACAAAGTCCAAGGTAAGCTTGGACAGCATTAATAATGTTCCATTTCTTGATCTCAGTAGTGGTTTCTGGGGGAAACAAAAGGCCGCTTTCTTCCCTGTCAGAAAGTATACAGATTGGGACATTGTAGATATCAGAACCTAGGGGAGTTAAAATTTTTAGATTGCTACCAATTTTTATAGCTTCCCTAGAGAGTTCAGAAACACTAAGAAAAGTAAGTGAATAAACAAATAAAATACAATGAAATATTTCCACTTCAAAAATAAGGCTGAGAGAAAGAATCAAGACCCAGGAATATAAGAATAGAGGGATATTGGAAAAAATGGAGTCAACACACCTAACTTTTGAATCAATGTCATAAAATCTAAATCTATGCCATTTAAAAAACATTGTTTTACCTTGTCTAACCATAAAAATATCAGTTAAATATGTCTAAAATCATGAATCCAAAGAAAAACATTTTCTGTTTTGTGTCACACAGAAACCTGGCATCTTCAAACATTAAGATGATTATTTAAGAAAATTTATTGACATACTATGGAATAAGACAATGTTTTTCAAATAGTATGCACAAAAGTGTTTCCTTCTACTTCCAAAGGAAATCTAGATAACCAAATCAGAAAATCACAAACTACAGTATGAGAGACTGATTAGTCAGGATCTCCTAGAAGGGATTATGAACAATTGGTATTAGACACCCTTCTGCAAGCTTTGTCCAAAACATGTAAACACAGTTTCCCCATCCATAAAACAGAAATAATAACATTTGTAACATTTAACTTTACAAGGCTATTTCGTGAATCAAATGAGGGTAAAAGCTAACATTTACTAGTGCACAGTGTGTGAAATGCAATTCTTATTCTTTCGTGTATATTATCTCACTTAATCCTTAGAACATCCTTATGTGGTAGGTACTATAATTATTTATTTTAAAGATTAGGAAGTTGAGGCAAAGGGAAAGTAGGTAATTTGTCCAAGGACATTTAGCTAGAAAGTGGTGTAGCCCAGAATTAAACCCATGTATTTTGACTCCAGAACCCACAAATATATACAACTGAGAGGCATGAAAGATAGAAAGCACCAAAAAATGTAAGCAGCAATCCTAGAATCTATTTCTCTTGTCTTATTTGGAAGATCAAATCAGAGTCACCACCAGAGAGGTGGAAAAAAAAAAAAATGCTGGGGTATGTCACGTCAACAAAAAACACTCTGAGCTAGTATTCTACATGGTTTTTAAATGACATAATCAAATTTGCAATGAAATCGGTGGAAGAAGTGAGGACAAATATTCCTGACAAGGCTGAGATCATAAAAATTAGGGTAACTGGGAAGGATAACTAGGAAGACTAGAACATGGAGTTTGTAATGTTCAGGGAAGTAAAGCATGTGATATGAGCAGAGAGAGAAGAACTGCATTCTCTGAAAATACTCAACTTTAACCCAAGAAGCAATGTCAGATCCAAAGAGCCACCATGACAATGGCTAAGAACACCCCAGTTCAGGTACCTGTTCACCTCAAAGGACTCACCACAAAATTAGTTAATATTCAGATCCTTTGGTAGAGCAGGGGTTTACAAAGCCTTTTCTACCATGATCCACATAAAGAAACAGATTTGACATCATGATGCAGGAACTTCATACAAAAATAAATATATATACATACATTAGCATTAGAAAACTACAGGTTTTCCTTAAATAATGTACTCTGACATTTTCTATTCTAGTCCTTTTTTTTTTTTTTTTTTTAAATATTTGTCATGAACTATTAGCCTGATTTCATAGCCTACCAATGGGTTTTGACCCACAGTCAGAAAAAACACTGGGTTAGATGAAGGCCAAGAGCAAGCTGGTGAGCAGGTGCGGCCTTGCAACCAGGATAAGAATAGCTTGTTTGGGTGTTATGTTCATCACCTTGTGTGGCTCTGGCACAGAGAGAGCAGGGCACCCAGCATTTGAAGCATTCCTCATATACACTGTACCTCTACTTACTAAATCATACTTTACTCTGCTTCACCACAAGCGCCCCCCCCCCCCCCCTTTTTTTTTGAGACAGAGTCTCACTCTTTTGCCCGGGCTAGAGTGAGTGCTGTGGCATCAGCCTAGCTCACAGCAACCTCAAACTCCTGGGCTCAAGCGATCCTACAGCCTCAGCCTCCCGAGTAGCTGGGACTACAGGCATGCGCCACCATGCCCAGCTAATTTTTTCTATATATTTTTAGTTGGCCGATGAATTTCTTTCTAATTTTAGTAGAGGCGGGGTCTCGCTCTTGCTCAGGCTGGTCTCGAACTCCTGAGCTCAAACAATCCGCCTGCCTCGGCCTCCCAGAGTGCTAGGATTACAGGCGTAAACCACAAGCCCCTTAACAATCAGAAGGCTTGCAGGCTTGTCCTTTATACATAGGTGTGACAAGACGACTGAGCTGTAAGGAACCAAACTTTCTCTCTGAGAGTTTCCAAATAAGCCTCTGAGTGGATGGTTAAGGTGCAAAATCACATCCTATTTGATATTTAAATTCCTCAGAATTCTGTGCTTTTTAACTACTAGACGCTATCTGTCTTGTGTTTCTTTGATTTTCCTTGTAAATAATGTTCCCTTGTTTGGTCTGTTTTGTATACTATACAATTTAATTACGGCCTCCACTCTCATTGTTTGCATTGTTTGTTTTCAAATATAAAATACCATCACTGAAAAGCTTGGAAACAAAAATTACTAAAATTTTTCTCTAGATTGAAATTTCAATAATATTTTATACTCAATTGGATTTCTTGTGGGGTTTCCATCCAATGAGCAGAAAAGCTACCAATCATCTTCAGATATTTAGCCTGAATAAAAAGAAACAATAAAGAATTTGTGTTCAGGAGGCTCACCCCCAAGAGTGAAGAGAAGAGGGAAATACAGGTGTTGGCAGTTGTCCATGAGGCCTGGCAAATACAGCAATGAATGAATCTAGGAGGAGCAGACGCGAGAAAAGTCTGGGCCTGTGAAAATATTTTCAAGAATGCCAAAATGTGAGGGTATGTAAACAGAAATCACACTGCAGTGTTGGTATGCATGCTTGAGGCTAAAGAAAACACCCTTGGAATGATTCATGATGGCGACACCTGGAAAGGGGCAGAGCTAGATGAAAAGACACAAAACCAGGTCTGGGAGGCAGGAATGCAGGGGGGAAAAGCAGGCAAACACCATCTTGGAACACATGTTCTCACACCATACACAAGAAATCTCTATACCATGATTTTCAAGTGCCATTTTAAGTACTCTATAAGAGAATTAAATAAAATCAAACTTGATTTAAAGAAAATACTTATGGATTACCTGCAAGATCTTACACTAGGTGCTGTGTGTCCTAGAAAGGAAAGGGACAGAGAAGGGACAAGGAGTGGGGATGAGAGGAAGCAAGGTGGCGGAAGGGTTGGGGGAAGAAATGCCCACCTCTAGGTGTAATACAGGCAGAAGAAGGAAGTACTAGCACAGAAGTTTGCACAGAGGCTCCAAGGTGAGGGGCGCAAGATAGAAGAAACTACGCCTGAGGCAACAAGCTGCCCAATGTGGCTGCACCTCAGGGAACATGAGGTGCACAACAGGAAAGGAAACAAAGGGCAAGTTCCTTCTTCCCCTTCCAGTCCCCCAAACTCAAACAATATGTGTTCTTTTAGGTCTGGCTTCTTTAACTCCACATAATGTTTTTGAGGTTCATCCATGTTGTAGCATGTGTCAGCATTTCTCCTTTACAGTGTATTCCATTGTACATATATGCCGTATTTTCTTTGCCCACTCACCAGTGATGGACATTGGGTTGTATCCAATTTGGGGTTATTATAAATAATACTGCTGTAAACAGTCACTCACAAGTCTTTGTGTGGATATATATCTCATTTCTCTTGGGCGATATACTTATGAGTGGAATTGCTGGGTCACAGGACAAATTTAACTTTTTAAGAAACAGTCTAACTGGTTTCCAAAGTGGCTGCACAATTTTGCATTCCCACCAGCAACATATGAGTTTCTGTTTCTTCACATCCTTTCCAACATATATTTTGATTATAGCCATACTACTGGCTGTGACGTGGTACCTCACCATGGTTTTAATTTACATTGCCCTAATGACTAAGGAGTGCCCCCTTCCTCGTCCACCGGAACTCTGGATTTCATTTGCTTAGGGACCTGCCTGCAACAACTACCTCCCTCTACAAGATTTTGTTCTGTCAGTAGATAAATATGATTGAGGTCCTCCCATCTTAAAAACAAAACCAAAATGGCCCTCCTGTCTATAAAAAAGTTGTCTCCATGATTTCCACTTCATCACATTCACCTCTCTACAGCATGACTAACAGAGAAACATTTGTTTTTCCTAAGAAATTATTATATTAATAGTATACCCCAGGGAAACTCCTATTCCAGTATTATGCATCCATTATTTTCATTTTTGGCTTATTCTATGAGGGTGCTTTTCATGTGATCTAGTTTTCTAACTCAGTTTCAACCTTCCTTTAGATTCACTACTTTAGATGCTGGGAAGTTACTTGAGATTTTTGCTTGAATTCCACATGAGTATCTTTTTCAACACAGAACAATGTCTGTATCAGAGATAAAAAGAAAAACTGACCATCTATATCAGTATCTTGTACTTAGTTTAATAACTATTAATAGTACTCATCAAATATATAACACTGAAAAATGAAAGGTCCTTATTCAACAAAGCTGGAAAATATCTGCAAAAGGAAATGAAAACAAAATTGCCCCACTAGAGATCAACCTATTCCTTCTTGAACTTTGTCCATCAATGTTCTCCCACTAAGAATTCAAATTCTGAAGTTTCCCTTTCTAAACCTACTGACTCTTCCTTCAATCTACACAAACACCTTTAATGAAACTTTCTGACTCATCACAAACTCTAGTCCTTCAACCTCCCCCATTCTCACACTCAAATCTTGTTGAATATTAAAAGATATTTGTGGTAGGCAGAATTCTAAGATAGTCCCCCCAAGATTCTCACCCCTAGCGTACACACCCTATATAATTTCTTCGAGTATTAGGGAGGCTGGTGAATATATAGTAGACCCTTGCACAACATGGATTTTAACTGCAAACGTCCACTTATATGCAGATTTTCTTCCACCTCTGTCACCCCTGAGACAGCAAGACCAACCCTCTTCTTCCTCTGCCTACTCAACATGATGAAGATGAAGATGAAGATCTTTATGATGATCCACTTCCACTTAATGGATAGCAAATATATTTTCTTTTCCTCATGATTTTCTTAATAACATTTTCTTTTCTCTAGTTTACTTTACTATAAGAATACAGTATATAATACATATAACATACAAAATATGTGCTAATTGACTATGCTATCGGTAAGGCCTCTGGTTCAACAGTAGGTTATTAGTGGTCAAGTGTGGGGGAGTCAAAAGTTATATGTGATTTTTGACTACTCAGGGGGTCGGCATCCCTCACCTCCACATTGCTCAACGGTTAAGTGTAATGGGATTTCACTACCATGATTAGATTACTAATCAGTTGACTTTGAATTCATCAAACGGAAATTGTCCTGGGTGTGCCTGAGTTAGGTAAGCTGTTTAAAAGCAACTACAGCATCAGAGAGATGTGTTCCAGCTGGCCTCAAACACAAAGCAAACTGCTATGTCATGAGAGGAGGGGGCCACATGGTGTGGACCTTTCTAGGAGCACAGCCTCTAAGAGCTGGAAGTGGTCCCCACAAGCAAGAAAACAGAGGACTCAGTCCTATATCCCCAAGGAATTTAATTACACCAACAACCAGTGAACTTGTGGAGGACTACAGGTCCCAGATGAGATTGCAGCCCCTGTCGACAACTTGATTTCAATCTTGTGAGAGAGACCCCGAGCACAGAACTCAGCTAACCAGACCTGTACCCAGACTACTGACCCAAGGACACCGTAAAATAATAAATTTGTATCATTTTTAAGCTGCCACGTATGTAGCAATTTGTTATGCAGTAATAGATAACTAATAAGATATTTTAAAAATAGTATCTTCCTTTCCTTTTGTATCACACTGCAAAAAAAGTTAAGCAGATCATAAAATTTTGCATGAGTATTTTCATGAAAGGGTAAAAAGAACCAGAAACCAACAAGACCATCAACAGCATTTATAACCTAATTACGGCTTAGCTTGATACCACTCTCTTCAGGCATGGCTAAATTAAAACTGCCTAATCCTCTTACAATTCTGGCATCAGTGATAACGTGAACACTACAGTACCTCTGTCCTCCAGTGGGTTGCCAGCAAGGTTAATTGTGTGGAGTCCTGAGTTGGGATTATGCGCTAGAGCGCTGGCCAGTTTTTGTGCAAAATCTCTGCAAGTAAACAAAACAATAAGATTAAAAATAACACAAAGTATAAAACCATTCAAATAAAACATTTAAAGCTTAGAACAGAGTAAAATCTAAAAGAGAAAACCTCCCATAAAATATTAGTCTATATATCATATATTTGTTAATACCCATTAACACTTCATTAGAGAATTTGTAAAGCCAGAATACAGTTCATTTTGATTGGCCAAAAGCAAAAAGAAAATATATAATTGCCCCTTTAAAGATACATTGCTGCATGCTATTAATAGTATTTCTTGGCCCCTCCATAATTTAAAAAAAACACTGGATTGAACCTGCTTTTCATGAAAATTATAGTAGGCTATTCACTATACCTTATTTCTCATTTCATGCACTCATGAATGCAAAACTGATTACTCTAATTATTGAGTTTAAAGGCTACGATTTTAACAAAAATCAAAATCACTATTTTAGTTATGTTTAACTCGAAATAACACACTAAGTGCCTTGATTATGAAACTGTCAACCTTCCCCACTTAGCAGCAGTAAAATCTTTGTTCTAACATATTCTAACTCTTAATGCTCTTAACGGTAAGGCTTGGGGAGTGACTACTAAACCACTAGATAAAGACTATGGAAAAGTGTTAACTTGAAAAGGGAGAAATATGACTAAAACTGATCAAAGCAAAGCAGTAAAATCATATGAAGTATGTTAACACCATAACTATCAGCAGTGCTAATAATAACAGGTACACACAGCATCTACAATGTGAAAGGCACTTTTTCAAGTACTTTATATATATTAATTCAGTTATCATCACAGCTTTAATTCTACAAAGCAGGCACTATTATTATCCCATTTTAAAGGTGAAGAGACTGAGGCACAGAAAGCTTAAACAAGGCCAGGAGGCATCTGGCTCAAGGATCCATGCTCTTAGCCACTACACTATGTACCCTCAAAAATATCAAGGCCAGGTGCAGTGGCTCACAACTGTAATCCTAGCACTCCGGGAGGCTGAGGTGAGAGGATCGCTTGAGGCCAGGAGTTCAAGACCAGCCTGAGCACAACCAGGACCCTGTCTCTACAAAACACAGAAAAATTTTATGGGCGTGGTGGTATGTGCCTGTAGTCCCAACTATTTGGGAGGCTGAGGCAGGAGGATTGCTTGAGCCCAGGAGTTTGATGGTGCAGTGAGCTATGATAACACCACTGCACTCTAGCCTCTAGCCTAGGTGACAGAGCAAAATCTTGTCTCAAAAAAAAAAAAAAAAATCAAGTGACACAAAAGCAAGAGATGTTATCAAATTCTTGGTCTTCATGATAATGATGGGGATTGTAGGTATTTTTTTCTTCAGCAGGGAAAGCACTGTGTATGTGAGTAGCCCAACTTTCTTCTAAAGTATGTATTAATTAGAAGAACAAATAGTATAGAGTTTTAAAGTAATGTATTCATATATTCAGGAAAATACTCACGTTCTAAGTCCAGCATTTTCCAATACCAATTCTTCCAGTCGATTGGACCTACTCACCACCCTCAAGATCTGTTCACAGACATCAGTGGACTGTAACAGAAAACATTCTTTTAGCACTCCATAAATCTAAAGAAAAAAGCTTCCCTTGATTGCTATAAATCTATGCAATGCAAAGTTTAAATTGAATACAGCATTCTTTCATACATTCATTCATTCAATACAGCTTGAATGAGCATCTACAACTATGTACTAGCACAATGAAGATCCTGAGAATACAATAACATAAAGGACAAAGTCTCTGCCTTCAAAAGTGTGCCATCCAGCAGGAGAAACAATCAAGAAGAATGCTATAGTCTGTGTTTGTGTCCCCTCCAAATCCACATGTTAAAAACCTAATGCCCCATGTGATGGTATTAGGAGATAGAACCTTTGGGAGATGACTAAGTCTGAGGATGGAGTTCTCATGAATGAGATTAGTGCCCTTATAAAAGAGGCCCCAGAAAGCTACCTTGCCCCTTACACCAAGGAAAGACATAGGTAGAAGACACCATGTAAGAACCAGAAAGTGGGCCCTCACCAGACACCAAATCTGCTAGAGCCTTGATCTTGGGCTTCCTTGCCTCCAGAACTGTGAGAAATAAACCGCCATTGTTTATAAGCCACCCAGTCTATGGTATTTTATTATAGCAGCCTGAAGGGACTAAGACAAAGAAAATATACAATAATGATTAAAAAAAAAAAAAACATTTTGGTAGTGCTATGGGCACATGTCACCAAAGAAAGTGATGTCTAAAATGGAGAACTGAAGACTAAGTGGTAGTGATGATGATGATAATGTTGAAAATATCTTTTACTGAGTTCTCACCATTGTGCCAGGCACTGAGTGAAGCCCTTTGTGTGTATTTCAGTATTAAACCAGTAGTTAAAAATGATTACTCCCTTTTCATAGATAAGAAAATTAAGATTTCAATATGTCACGTACTTTGATAGGGAGGCTAAATACTTGATAAATGCTAGCTAGTATTGGATGTTCCTATTAGTATTCCCTAAAAGAGGGTAAAGTGGGAAACACCTAATGATAGAAAAGAGTTAAATTAATAATTATCTCCTATGTTAATAAACATTATGTTTTTTAAAAAACCATTATGGGTGCACTGGGGAAGAATGAAGCAGCAGGTACTCGGGTGCGCTGCAGTGGCACAGCCAGATGTACTAAGTGCTGGGATATGTGGTGAACGAAACAGATGAGACTTTGACTCTCGTAGAACTTAAAATCCAGCAGAGCAGGTGTTTGCTGAAGACGACTTACTCCGATCACTACTACCTGGAAGTGATTGATAAATCCTGGTGCAAATCTTCAAGGAGGAAGCAGGCAGGATAACACTGAGCCAGCAACTGAAGAAAAGGGCAAAGACGAGTGGCCAGAAAGACTTGAGTAAAAAAGCCCTCAGCAGGGCCAAACCAGGGCAAGGCAAGCCAAGCCCAGCCAAGCCCAACAGGCAGAAATGGAACCTCTCAATACAGCATGGGCCTTGTATGACGACGATGTGTGCTCTCAGACCAGCCCTCAAGCTCTTGAAGAGGATGGCTTCTCTGACTGTTCCATAGAATGCATAATATGAGGTGAGTTTTCTAAACCCATCCTGGAAGAGGTCTCACTTTTTAAATCCTTCGAATACCTAAAGGAAGGATCAGAATAAGAGCTTTCTCAACAGATTCTTGAAGCAAACTCCCTTCTGCAGTGTTCTTTAGAGTGCATGGAACAAGGTACAAAACTAGAGCTTTCCCAAGAGATTGTTGGAGAGAATTCACTTGAGTATTCTGAGTACATGACAGGCAAGAAGCTTCCACCTGAAGGAATACCTGGCATTAACTTATCAGATCCTAAACAATGCAGAATTTGCTAGAAAGAAGCCCCCCTCCCCCCAAAAAAGAATATGATTCTCCACGAGCCATCACTTGTCCTCAGAGTGGATGCCCGTGAAGGCTGAGGAACAGAGCTGCCCTGAAAAAGCACCTCCTCATTCATGCTGCCCAAGACCACGTGTGTGCAGAATGTGGGAAGGTGTTCGCTGAGAGCTTCAAACTAAAGAGACATCTTCTGGATCATACCAGAGAGAAGCCATTTCAGTGTGCTTTTGAAGGGTGCAGAAAGCATTTTCCCCTGGACTTCAATTTGCATACACACGTATGCATACACACTGGGGAGAAACATTTTCTGTGTCCCTTTGAAGGCTGAAGCAAGAGGTTTGTTTAGTCAAATAACTTGAAAGCTCACATCTTGACTCCTGTGAAGGTGCAAAAGAACCAGTGAAGAAGATGGAAAAGAGTCCTCCCAAAGGATGAGCATATTAACACAAGAGTGATCAGCAACAAATATGCCTCATTGATTATTGTTTTTAAATCATTATTACAACCCAAAAAGGCATATTTTTTAGTGTTAATAAGGTGCTCTTATACTTTAGGATACCATTTTAAAAACATTGTGTATCCTATAGTGTGCTTCCAACAGGAAGGTCAGTGATTAAGTTTATTTCAAAAGCATAATCTTTAATACATTATATATTGGATTATTGGATATGAGACTTATTTTCACAAACTATAAAATGAAAATAACTTTGACTTTTAATTTTGTAGTTTCCAATTACTTAGCTTTTGCCTTTTAAAAATATATTTCATAGTACATGTGGTAATCCCAGAAATTTCCAATTCTAAAGAATGAAAATTTTGTAGTAGTCGATAAATAAATGAGTAGTTTTAAACATTTTTAAAGTTAAACATACTTTTTTACGATTTTTATTTTCTTATATCAAACTGTATTGAAATCATACAGTTAGATGAGTGTGATTATTTGATAATGTTAATCCATTTGAATCCATTTTAGGTATTTCTTTAAAAAAAAAGGACATAAAACTCCAGTAATATGCTCAATCTGGATTAAAAGAAAAAAAAGCCATTATGCAATTATATACCAATTATGCCTATGGAAATAATTTAAATGCTTAGGATATAATGTTAAATAAATATGCATAATTAGAATAAAATATTAACAAGATTATAACAATTGAAGTGACTAATATATGTAACAAAATCTTGAGGGGAGTATGAAAAATGAAGAGTTGTGACCTGGTGACAGAATTGTGCAATTTTCCCTTTTGAATATTTATTAATGTTTCTGTATTTATTTATATCCTGCCTTATTCTAAAACTAACTTAAGGTGGCTCCTAACCTTATATTATATACATTAAAAAGTGATTTTAAAATCTCATTACAACTTAGGTTCTACTTAAATCCTTTATGAAGGAAGGAAGGAAAGGGAAAGGGAAGGGAAGGAAAGGAGGGAGGGGAAGAAAAGACAAAGACAAAGAAAAGAAAGAAGGCATGTTCTGTGTGCCGTGGCATACAGTAGTAAAAGCACTTTATTTTCTTAAAATACCACAAAAAAGGTTTACAGTTCTTTGACTTATCAGATCACAAATACTCAACTGGATTAACCATAACTGGAACAGACTCTGAAATGTAGCACAAGTTCTCTGGCCAAATATCCTTAAGAAAACCTAAATTGGAAACACTCCAAGTCCCACAGCATCTAAGGGCTCTCATAATTCTTAAATGCTGTTTGATTCCATTCAGTCTATAATACCACTTTCACATTATTCTAGTGGGTTTCTAGTGTGTCTTTTCGATTGAGGAAGGAAGAGAAAAATTAATTCCAATTGACCTGATGCCTGAAATTTATATCATGCTGATGGTTACGATTTTCAAAATGGTAACCGCCTTATCAGTACAATTCTCTGTCTGACAATGTATACATGAGTGTACTGACCTTACTCTGTGTTGTCACGATAAAAAGTGATTACTTAGATAATGATTTTGCAGGGATTATCCTAATTTCCAGAAATAATCCTTGGGATCATTACCATTTCTAGGCAACCCTGCAGAAAGCATCCAGAAAAGTAATTTACCAAAATAGGGCTTTGAAGAGTTAAAGCCCACTGGGGTATAAACACTGTAATAAAAATTTACTAAAGAAAATTTAGGAAATCATGTCCACCTTTCTTTAAGATGCCAGTAGGGGAGAACTGTAACAAGTCATTCATGATTACATTCATTTTACTAATTTTTATTAACTGACAACCATATGAAAAGCATTATTGTCTACTCTGAAGAATATACAGAGATGCAATATTTAAAGAGATACACAAACCCAGACATTAAGTAAAATGTGATAATTACAATGATACTTTCCAAATGCCTACTGCATGCTCAACACTATGTTTACTGATTTAGGAAGAATTTTTAAAAAATGAATACAATGGTTCTCCAAGAGCTTACATTTAGTTAAAAATCAAATGTATACAACAAAAACTAAAAGCACTATAAAGTAACAAATAGTGCAAAATAAAAATAAATTAAATTAATACAGAACTTTAGAACTAAAAGAAACCATATACATTATCTGGTCCAACCACATTATTTTTAAAAGACTAAAAAAGATGCAGTGAGGCTCACCAACTTGCCTGAGTTACAAAACTGAAGAAGTTGAGCAAGACTCCAATTCTATCGCTTTTTAAATGAATCAAAACTATTGGGCAGAAACATAGTCCTAACTGCAGAATATTTGGTAGCTTTTTAAAAAAATCCTTCATTCAAATTTGGAAGAGTGACCACTAATTTGCTTCATAAGCATAAAGCATATAAATAAATCTTTTTTCTTGTGGTACCTTAGCACAGGAGGCTTTTATTGGGCTAGGAACAATCTTAACCCAGACAGCTCATCTAATTTGAGAAGAAGCCACTTATTTTTGTCACGCACTTTATGTTTTAAAAAAATACAAAGAAGATATTCTTCTCCATCTTGTCCTTTCCTTCAAATAAATCCTATGTAGAAAGTGTTCTGAGATTGCCCATTTCCCACCAAAAGGAAAAGTATCATTTATTTTTTTACTTTGGGTGTAAAACATGAAGAATTTAGTATTCTTTTTGAAGACTTGTTGATTGACATCTACAAAGACCATTTTTCATTTTAAAATACCAAATATTAAAAATATATGCAAATGTATTTTTGTGTTTAAATCTCAGTTAATAGAAAAGCAATAGCAGCAGTCTTCGAATCCTGTCACTCTACTTCCTTTCATCCCAGGACACTCAAGAAAGCATACAAGCATTCACATGCTTTGTTTTGCCAGGGCTGAAGTGATTAGGTGAATACTTTCTGTCCTAAGCATCAAAGCCAGCTAAAAGGAGATGATACCTGGGGGGAATAATGACAGAATGGCAGCACCAATTACCTGGACACCTTCCTATAATAGTATGTTGGAACAATTTCCAAAGGTGGGATATCCAAAACCTCCTGGAAACCCTCTGGGGGCCCCATTTTGAAAACCATGAGCACATATGAATGTTTGAATAAGCCAGGAAAACTGACTTGGTAGCAAGCCATTGTTTTCTCTGATCCCACAATCCCTGGGCTAATCTACTTCTCATTCCTCCAATGGCTCCCGCTTTCCCACCTGAAATCTTTGCTGGCTCAGTCCTGGAAATGATCCCACGTCATCAGGCAGCAAACAAGAGGCTTCTATTCCCAGGACTCCCATCATGGCTACCTGTCTTCCCTGAGGGCTCACTGGCTCCCACTCTTGCCACTCCTAGCTCTATCGTCACTGCTTGAACATAACTGCTGTTCAACTGAAACAGTTCACGTAATTCACACTCTCATATTTATTTATTTCTGAACCTTTTTGCTAGTCTGATTGTGATGATGATAATAAACAACAGTTAACAGTTACAAAATGCCTGCAATATGTCAGCTACTATGTTAGAATTCCTACACACATCATTTATTCATCTCAACCACCAGCAAATTAGTTATATTGCTATATTCATTTAACAAACTTCTTTGATATTTGACATCTATATATTAAGCCAGTTTTTACTGAGTACTCCTATGGCTATACAATGTGATAAGGACTGGATAGAAATGAATAAGAACCGAACTCCAGCTAGGCTCACAACAATAGGTGTATAGGAAGCTGAGGCTCTGGAAGGTTATGTAACTTACCTAAGGTCACACAACCTTGTAGTAATAGAATCTGAAACCCAGGTTTCTGATTCCAAGTCCACACTCTTTTCCTGTACCACACTGGCTCCTAAGAGACCCCAAATGAGTTCACCCCATTTTCATACATATAATGCCTGAAGCCACCTCAACTGTAGGCAAATTCAGAGAACCGGTAGCCTGCCCACTAGCCAGTCTCAACCCTCCACTTCGTACAGATCCATGTCTCAATCCGAATCCAATCTCTTCACTATGAAAATCTTAAACCCCCAGATTCTGTGACCTCTGAAAGCTGGAGACTTGAATGTTAAGAGTCTTCAATAAAACAGTATCTAAATTATTTCTCATCCTAAAATGAAGCATCAGAAAGTTAATTCATGGATAAGCATCTGTCTATATGACTGCTTTGAACCTGCAAAATCCCCAACAGAGAATCTTATTTCCACTAAGCAAAATAGACCAAATATTTGGCTTCTCCATACCTTATCAAAATTAACTGATTTCACTTTTACTTCATTTTACTTACAAATAAATCTGCCCAAAAACCCATCTAGAAAATCAACGTTAACTATCATAACTCAACCGGACTGACTCTACCTGTTAACATTTTCCTAAATTCTTAGGAAGGGAAGCTTTGTGGAGACGAAATGTAAGATAGGAATATAAAATGTGCTATTTGCAGCTGTACAAATGTAACTGTAATAGTTTTTGCCAACTGAATGAGTTTGTACTGAAGGCTACATTAAATGTATCTTTCTACATTTCATCTACACAGTTCATCTTCTAAAATTGCCTGAAGCAGCTAAAAATATGAGGAAATACTTCTTTGAAGCATCTCACATTATAAACTTTACAAAATGTTATGCAAATCACTTATAGGAAAATATCTTCTCAAGAAACAAAACGTATGTAGCTTACCAGTATGGTAGAAAAAAATTTTTATTTTTTTTTACAGGTATCAGGTTTTTGAAATTGAGCAAAGCCAAGCAACATTTTCTGTATCTTTGATCACTTACCAGTTTTAGATCCTTAGAGGACAGCTTTGTGAACCACTGATTGTATTCCAGAGCAGCAATGATAGGTATCAGGTCCCTAGAAGCAGAAATAACAAAGTATGTGAAAGTGCTCTTACAAAAGACATATTGGCACTTAATTTTTAATACATGGCATCCAGGTTTACTTTTTAATTCCTATTATTCACAAACCCAACATCCAGCCTAAACTATTTTGACCACTAGACAATTAAATTCTCTAAGACAGGTCCTCTGTACAAAGCGAGCAGAATTCCCAAAAGTTGAAGTAAATTGTTTTAAGGGACTCCGATTCCTACTCCCAAAGGAAAAAGGGTTGGGAGCAGTGTTGCTTGGAGAATCTCCTTGCTCTAAGAGAAATCATACATCTAATTCCATACCAACATTCCAATAATTCCTTATTTCTTTAGACTGCTACTTCATAAATTTTTTAACCATCACTTATCTCATAGAGAATTCTCTAGTCAGGAATTTACATTGCAAGCAAATATAGTGCCCACCCTGACAATAAGTGACATCAGATGGATTCCCAATGCTTAGCAAGCATTTTTGCAACCATTTGGTAGTTTTCTTTCCTGTTCTTAGAAGTGATTACATCCATGAAATAGTACAGATGCATTTTCATCTTATGCTTCATATCAGCTCTTCAGCCACAAAGTGAAGCTATTTGCATGAGAGATCTGCCTCCACTCCAATTTTCCAGCCTGAGCGCCCACAACATGTCCCGTCTCATACTCAAGAAAAAAAGCCAACAATTTGCTACTCATCTAACATGATATGCAATTTCATATTTGCAATTATCTTTTACTGCTGTGTTCAGTTATGAAAGTCTATGTATCCTTAAATGACTACATCACACATTCTCTCTTCTAATTCCTCTCCTGCTCAACTCCTAGCACATTGCTTGTATCTCTATTTGGCATTTATTTTATTCCATCTTATAGTTTGTTGCCTTAAGCATCTGTTCCCTGCCACCCCCAATTTTAAGTTCTTTGAAAACCAAGTCATCGTCTATTTTAGTTTTTTGGCTTTAGTGAGGCCATATCAGTTTTATCCTCAGCACATGACAAACAGCAGATACTCAAGTTTTTACTGAAATAGAAAAGACAGGCAGAAGACGGAAAGAGGGCTGAGAATCAATATTATCTGATAGCTTCTGGGTACCAGGCCCTGTGCTTGGCACTCTACAAAGACCCCAGATCATTTAAATCTCGAAACAACTCTAGGAAGCATTATTGTTCACATCTTACAGATGAAGGAACAGATGTTCAGAAAATAAAGTGAAACTAGGCCAAAGGGACAGAACTGTGATGAACCCAGACTCTGACGCACCACATGTGTACAGTTTCATTAGACATGCTTTAAAAAGATGAAATGAGTTCCCGCAAGTAGTAGAGAAAAACAATGCAATCGTTTAAGGAATAAGTAGGTCCAGTCATCTGTCTCCATATGCCAGGTTTTCTACAGACAACGCTCTCTATTAACTTTCCATAAGTTTAAAATTTAAAAAGAAGTTTTAGATTAAAAAAGGAAAATAACTCTTTCATAGTTGTTTTATGGTCTTCTTCACTATCTTCATTCCCTTCCATTGACTAAGTGCTCTGAGCTCAGAACAAGTCCCAGCATATGACTAATCACAGGTTGTAGCTTCTCTGAGAATGAATTCTATTTTATTAGAGAGAGTCCCCAAGTCCATATCGTTCAAGGGTTTTCTTATACACTTCAACATTCAGAACTATGCCAAAGCATTCTCATCTCATCTCCTTTTGTGGATTCTATGTGAGGGATTGACCACACTTCATAACCTCTTTATTGTGTATTCTATTCTCTCACTTGATCTGATTTGAAGTATGACTGGCTTTTGTCACAGATCAAGTCACTTTCAGGAACTGGAGGACACATCATGAATAGAACTAGGTTTTACACAAATGCAGTGGATAAAACAGCATCATCTCCACGTACAATGTGCAAAACCCTTGGAAAAAATATTCTGGTACAATACAAGTCAAATCTAATACTTAACCCCAGGAATGCTTATGGTATACAATACCATTAAATTTTAAAAATACATAACATTCTAGATGTACATTTGTGTGATAGTCAACGATTGTAATTAATAAAAACTACATATAAAATGATAGGTATAAATGTTTACAAATATAGACACTGTGTTTAAGAGAAGAAAATACAATAAAACATCATAAGGATACCTTGTCTAGGTGTTAACATTAAAGGTGATACTAATTTTTTTCTAACAAAACTCTTGTATTACATTTTAAAAATTTTTCTATAATGATTCATATTCATAATCTAAAAGAGTTATAAAATTAAATGTTCCATAGATGGTGTAAAATGAAATTTTGTTCTAGAAAAAATTACCCATGAAGACGGTGGAGACAAAGCATGTTGGCATGGCTTGACTACCACGTTTCTCTAACTTATGTCTAGGCTTTTTAATGATTTAAAAAAAACAATTAGAAGGAGACAATCAATCACATATCTTAACTCACTCAGTAAATATTTATGTAGTACTTACTAAGTACTAGGCAGGGTTACTAGGCTCTGAGGGCTAAAAGATAAGCAAAAAGAGTAGATCTTGTTCCTCCACCACACTCTAGTGGGGAGGAAAGACTTGTGCTCAACTATCTGTAGCACAGTGGGAGACATGCTGAATAGGGGGAATGCTAAAAGAACCATAAGAACACAGTAGAACAGCAAGTAATTCAGTCCGGAGTAGGCGGGGAAGGGTTCATAGGATTTAAAAGACAGAAAGGGGCCAAGAAGACAGGAAGACAGAAACACAGTATTTCCAGTAATTAGTAACATCGTATATGCAGGCATCATATATGCAGGCATGTTGCTGAACATGCCCAGCATCTCCATCCATTCATATAATCAACAAGTGCCGGCCATTGTGCTTGAATCACTGGCCTAGACGTAACAGTGAACACAGCAAATGTTCCCTGCCCTATGACAGTGACAGCCTAGCATAGCCTACCAGGAGACTCTGGGAGGAAAAGCAACTATTAATATAGTAGAGTGAAATAAGCCTCATGGGGTAGGGGGAATACAAGATACTGTGGGTGCATATAAAAGGGATGCTAATCAAGCAGGTCAAGAAAGGCTTCTTACAGGAAGGTATTGAGCCCTCAGAGATGAGGAAGTGGGATGAGACATATATTCTAGGCAGAAGAAATGGCCACCGGAGTAAGGTATAGTTTAGTCTAAGACTTTTTATACCTGATACCAAAAGCATGATTCAAAAAGAAAAGAAATTGATAAACTGGACTTTATCAAAATAAAAACTTTTGCTCTGCAAAAGATGTTAAGAGAAGGAAAAGACAAGCCACATACGGGGAGTAAATATTTAGAAATCACATTTCTGACAAAGGACTTGCATTCAGAATGTGTAAAGAATGCTGAAAACTCAACAATAAGAAACAATCACCTCAATTTTTTTAAATGGGCAAAAGATCTAAACAGATACTTCACCAAATAAGGTATACATATATATAGAAAATAAGTACATGAAAAGATGTTCAAAATTATTAGCCATTAGGGAAATACATTAGGGAAAAACCGAAATGAGATTCCATCACATACCTATTGAATAGCTTAAAAAAGAAAAGAAAAAAAAAAATCCCAGACAACAGCAAGTGCTGACAAGGACACACAGCAACTGGAACTCTCAAACATTGCTGATGAGAATGCAAAATAGCACACTCTACATGGAAATCAGTTTGACAGCTCTTAAGTTTAACATACACTTGCCATCTGACCCAGAAATCCCATTCCTAGATAGTTACTGAAAATAAATAAAAATTTGCTCACACAAAACTTGTGTGCTATTATTGATAAGAGCTGTGTTCTTAATTGCTGGAACCTGGAAACACAGATGTCCTTCAAAGATAACTGCATGATTTTCAAGGATAGGTTAGAAAAGGCAGTAACACAGCTTCTACCCAGCTCTCTCCCTTGGCAAGCTCACCCACAGAACCCAATTGCCTTGCTGTGAGGAAGTCCAGGCCACACAGAAAGGCCTCGTACAGGTTTCCCAACAGACAGCCAGTATCTAACCATAAGACATGTGAATGAGAAAGCCTTCACTGCAACTCACAATTGTTCTTGCTGTGGGTCATTAAGTTTGGGGTGGTTTGTTACACAGCAATAGACAACAGAACACTTAGTATCTAGAAATAAGTCTTGAAAGCCACACTAAGGAAGCATGACTGCACGCAAGGTAGCCATAAAAAGCTTTTAAGCAGAGAAATGTTTCAAAAGTTAATTTCTGCAATGCCCCTAGGAGGTATCAGAGGCAAAGTAACAGTCTCTGCAATGCAGGCAAGATGTATCAGAGATGCAAAAGAAGTCTGAAGCAGCAGGTGTGTTTAGGGCCTAGAACAAGAGCCAAGGCAAAATAGAGAATTTTTCCCAAATTAATTCATAGATTTAACACAATCTCAGCCAAAATTGACTGATTTTCTCATGGTGAGAAGTGGGAACAGCTTTTTGCCATAGGTCCATGACATTTTATTGTTGATCCCACTGTGTTTTGCTTTGACCTCCTAAGAAAATCTTAATTACAATGTGACCTTTGATCTGAAGAGGAAAGTTAGCCTTAAAGAGTTACAACAGATTAGGGAACCCTCTGATGAGTCTTAGCAACATGGCAAAAAAGCATTCTTCTGTCCATTTCCATATGTCACTTCTACTATTTCCTTAAAATATTTTAAGACTCCAACCCCTGAGAAAGAAAGTACAGCATTAACATCTGTTAGAACCACATGGCATAATCATTTCTTACACAACACTGAAGAGAGACGAGACAATCAACATTCATTAATATTTTTACTGATAAATTTATGACAGAGTTTTTGTTTTGTTTTTAATCTAATCACTGGTCATGAGTTCTAATAAAAGTCGGGATCCTTATTTCAGCTGACACTTCTGAATAATCCAAACCTTCCCTTAAAACTCAAAAGAACCAAATTTTTTTCTTATATCTTTCTATAAGAAAAAGCCATCATAAAACTGGTAAAATAAGAATATCATAGAAAAGATGTCTCTGGAAAGCCAGAATTTTCTGTAATGTAGGGATTTTGTAACTTTCTTTTTTTTTTTCAATTCAGAAACTCATCCACTTTATACAGTTATTCATTTAAAAAGAGGACA
Source organism: Indri indri (assembly GCA_004363605.1). Taxonomy (NCBI): domain Eukaryota; kingdom Metazoa; phylum Chordata; class Mammalia; order Primates; family Indriidae; genus Indri; species Indri indri. The sequence continues at coordinate 33,243 of RJWJ010012834.1, forward strand.
AAACTTTTTACACATAGAAATAACCATTTATGTGAGCATTTTTGCATACTATCACAAAATGGTTTAAAACACATTAATCCATATAGTCTCCACAATAACTGGGGGTGGAGGGCAGGGATTATTATTATCCCATTTTACAGATGAAGACTCTCAAGGCACAGGAAGGTTAGACAACCTACCTATGGTCACAAAGTTAGTCGAGGTACAGCCAGGATTCGAGCCACTGTGACTCAGGAGCCCATGCCTTAACCACTGGACTATCATCTCACTAATGACTAACCTGACTTCCATCATTCTGTCAAAATGATCTTCAGCCTACTCTATAAAGGAACCCAGGATTGTATATCCGTGGGTTTTCAGATTGAAGAATTGAAACTTGTCATAACAATTAATCATTTGGTTTCTGATTTTAAAGTCAATACTAAGATGTATTCTTTTTTTTTTAATTAATATGCATTCTGAAGTGATTTCTCAAATAACAATTGTATAGGCCAGGCTTGGTGGCTCACACCTATAATCCTAGCACTCTGGGAGGCCGAGGTGGGTGGATTGTTTGAGCTCAGGAGTTCGAGACCAGCCTGAGCAAGAGCGAGACTCCGTCTCTACTAAAAAAAAAATGGAAAGAAATTAGCTGGACAACTAAAAATATATATAGAAAAAATTAGCTGGGCATGGTGGCGCATGCTGTAGTCCCAGCTACTCGGGAGGCTGAGGCAGTAGGATTGCTTGAGCCCAGGAGTTTGAGGTTGCTGTGAGCTAGGCTAACACCACGGCACTCTAGCCCGGGCGACAGAGCAAGACTCTGTCTAACATAACATAATATAACATAACATAAGGTAAGATAAAATAAAATAAAATACAAAAAACAAAACAAAACGACAAATAACAATTGTATAGTACTCTCGTTTCTAAACATAGACAATAAACTGCTAATATGAGGGACTATTTTAAGAAGTTAAAATGTAAAAACTAAGAAATCAGCAAGAGATTTAGAGTCTAGATCTCTTGCCAAATTCTTTGCTAGTCCAGATTCTAGATAACCTATTATTAAACTGAGTTCTGACCTCATCTTTCTGATCTATGTGATTTCATAAGAATTTAATTTTCCCAGTTATTATTTTCAGGCCAAATTTCCCTCCTCATTCCCTTTACCCTGCCTGCCATCTCCCTGAAATTGTAAAAACACTGTGACTTTTAAATAGACAGTGTGAAATCTTCCAGGAAAGTGTTAAAGAACAAAAATAATTGACAGATTTGACAGATGTCTAGCAAGCCCCACAATCTATAATGTGGGGAAAGCACAAACATAGCAAAAATAATTCAATGAACAACATCATGATTATTTTTAGTCTATCCACATAGCACAGGAGTGAAGATTTCCCCCTAATAAATCTTATAAACATTGAAAGGCTCAAAGGAGGTATTTTATGCAAGAGCGCACAGTCTTGCTACTCTTCACGCTCTGTGCTTGCACACAATGCAATACGACTTGTGGCAAGGCTGGGAAAACTCAGAGTCACAGCATTATCATCTTCCTGACAGTCACTGACAGCCTTTCTAGGGACAATTTAGTCTTTTCTCTGTTATATCTACTTTGAAAATGGAAGTTGGAGATCTTTAAAACGTTTAAAATGTCATGAATTAGCTATTCCTTCCTGGCGTTCCTAACTCATAGAGAGACATGTCCTGTGTATTATTAAATTACTAGTCTGACCACTCACCAACTCTGTGAAGGATGTGACTACCTGAAACAGATGAGGACATTCCCAGAGGTCGAAAAGAGTGATTTCTAAATTTTTTGATCATTTATTCCTAACACCAAAGTATTTTGAACATCCCCCCCACACACAAAAAGGTGCTTATCTATAAATCATATACGTGTGCTATTGTACTAACATATAAGGCTCAGTACAAAACATACACACACACATAAATAAGATGGATAAGGAAAAAATAAACAAAAAAATTCTACCATTAGCTTCACATTCCCCAACATATCATCATCTTATCCACCCCACTGATTTCATCTCACCCAGATTGGGGATCACTGTTCTACAGAATAATCATTTAGAGAAATATTCAGGAATGGAAACAGAAACCAATGCTGTGCACACCTGATTCCACACTCGAAACAGTATTTGTTCCTTTTTAAACAGGCACAGGAATAAAAAAATGGAGCTTTGATAAGGAAAGAATTACACTAGTGCCCTTAGGACATCCTTATCAAACATAATCCACACTCACAACTCTTTCCTGATAATATCACATCCAAAAATGTCACCTTGATTAGTAAGAATATGACAACACAAAAGCATGAGTCTGCTGGCTGGAGGCATGAGTCTATCAGCTGGGCTCTCATGAGCCAAGTTTAAACTCAATGATGCATGTTGCTGAGTCTTTGAAGGATTGATGAGATTAGCTCCTCCTAAAAATCTTCCGAGAACAAGAGAAATCGATGTATTTAAAGCTATATATTCTCTTCCCCTTGGCACCATTACCTATACCCTCTTAATTCCCTGCCACTCCAAATTACAGTGTAATTATATTTTTAACATGTCAGCTCACAGACCTTGAAGAGATGCCATGAGAAATTTAAAGACTTTTGCAATTTATGCTTCCTTTTGGCCCACTGATACCGAAACCAGAACAAATTGAAATAATATACTTTAACAAAATTTTGAAACCTATAAATAACAATTGAGTATGCATTTCTCCAAGTACTTCCTAATTACTATTCTCCAGAGACTAACTGGATGGATTTAGCATAACCAATCTCATCCTCACACCTAAATGCTTATTCGGCAACAACAGAGTGCCACGTCCTACGATCGGCTCTGACAGAGCCACAGTAAATAAATAAAGAAAAGGAAACTTTTTTTTTTTTTTTTTTTTGAGACAGAGTCTTACTGTGTTGCCCGGGCTAGAGTGCCATGGCGTCAGCCTAGCTCACAGCAACCTCAAACTCCTGGGCTTATGCAATCCTTCTTCCTCAGCCTCCCAAGTAGCTAGGACTACAGGAACGCGCCAACATGCCTGGCTAATTTTTTCTATATATTTTTAGTTGTCCAGCTAATTTCTTTCTATTTTTAGTAGAGACGGGGGGGGGAGGGGGTCTCGCTCTTGCTCAGGCTGGTCTCGAACTCCTGAGCTCAAATGATCCTCCCACCTAGGCCTCCCAGAGTGCTAGGATCACAGGCGTGAGCCACTGTGCCCAGTCAAGAAAAGGAAACATTACTGCAGAATTTAAGTTGCTTGTAAATCTACCTTGAAGCACCAGATAGGTAGCAGAATATACAGAAACAGGAAGACTATTCTATAACGAAGGGAGAACTCATGCTTGAAGCCTTGGGATGATGCACCTATCTCTCCATTCCTCAGCTCATGAGGCTAAACAGATCATAAGATATAAGGGTCATAGTATCCTAACACTGGGCCTATCTCTGAAGAAGAGCAGACCCAAGGCAAATTGGAGGGATAAGAACATTAATATGGGTCTCTCTGATAAGAACTGTGACAAAGGAACTGCCCTCTCACCACACCTGTGCCTTCTTCTAAAACCATCTCCGATGTGTGTGATGGGGTCACACACACAGGTTGTTGTTCCCTCCATCTCTGTGCTTTAGTTGAGCAGGTTGCCAAAGCCTTATTTAGTCCTCCCTGTTTCCAGACCTATAACGATAACATCAGTGCATGACCCAAATCTCCCACTTTGGATCTAAACTAGCCCTGGGCAAAATGGTAGTTATGAACCCATAGGTATTAAAAAAAAAAAACAATGACATGGGTGAATAAACTAAAAGAAACACATGAACGGTATCAGAATCCAGACAGGATTTAGCCATGGGTTGGAGCAAAATGGGGTTAAGAATGCCATTAAAGCAATAATTGCCAGCCTGAGTACGGGGGAGAAAGTATTCCAGTAATCTGATCGGCTTTCTCAAAATAATCCCTCAACCTCCCAGTATTCTGATTTGCTCCCCTAGAGAGCAGATCAGTTTCCCTTGACAATCCTTTATTTAGGGACAATGGTTTGACTGAGAGTATCACATCATAGAGCATGAACATGACAGACATAGCCCAGTCCTCATTGAATTTCCCTTCCCATGGCACTAATGGCTTTTACAGCTATTTAGAATGAACATTTCTGACAATGATGACTAAATACAATGGCAAGAAAAAGTGAAATGAAAAAGTAAAGCTTCGAATGACTGCCAACCAGGAGAGTGTTCTTATTAACCCTATGAAATGGGGATGGCCTTCTAGAAGGAAGTTTGGCTGTTAATATCAAGTTCAGGTATCTACATACAAATGCATGCAGAATATTATTTTAATAAATGCAAATGGTAAACAAGATTACTTACTTGTATCTGAATTATGTCCAAATAGGGATAACATGGAAAACTATTGCCATAGAGGGAAAATTCATGTATACGTATGAGAATTGTTGCCCATATCTGCTCACTATGAAGTAACTCGAGCTCAACGCATAACCCATTTAATGTCTCTTCTTACACCTCCAATGTGGCTAATCCCTCCATTCTCTTTTCTATTACTCACACCCGAATAAGAAGAATACCAGAAGAAGTATTGGAAAAATTTTGTAAAAACCTCTCAGATTTAGAGAGTGACCCACATCATGCTCATGTTATGCCACAATGAATCCTCCCAGACAACTGTACTATTTAAATACAGACAGATTCCTTCGTGGATAAGCATGTTCACATTTCTACTACATAGAAACATTCACCCAATAACATGCTGTGAATTGATTAGCAAAATACTATTTAAAAAGGCCATCTAAGAGATCTGAGAATAGCCTTTTTCTGTAGAAGCCGGCTCTAATTTTAATAGGAAGAATCACGGGAAAAAATTAAATTCTCAAGAAAGAAGGGATAAACATGGTCAGGCACGGTGGCTCACACACTCTGGGAGGCCAAGGAGAGAGGATTGCTTGAGCTCAGGAGCTGGAGACCAGCCTGAGCAAGAGTAAGACCCCATCTCTACTAAAAATAGAAATATTGGCCAGGTATCATGGTGTGTGCCCATAGTCACAGCTACTTGGGAGGCTGAGGCAAGAGGATTGCTTGAGCCTAGGACTCTTGAGGTTGCAGTGAGCTCAATGACACCACTGCACTCTACCAAGAACAACAGAGTGAGACTGTCTCCAAAAATTGAAAAAAAAAAAAAAGGGGGGGGGGTTAACGTGGAAGATTAAAGTAATTAAGACACAGCTCTGAGAAAAAGTCAAGGTACTTAGGCATTAGTAGGACAGACGTTATCTAGAGCAGTGATCCCTATATTTTATAGATCGAGCCCATTATAGTAAAAAAAAAAAATTTTTTTTAAAGAATCACCTAATTTTTAATATTCATTTATTACAGTCTAAATACTAGTAATATTTATACATATTATAAAACAAAGAAATTTTAAAATGAGTCAATAATATAAGTTCTAATGCTTTTTTGCAGCTCATCTTGGGTTTTCCCTTGGGTATATACACTCCACTTTAGAGGACACTGATGTATAGCAAGGTCGGCAAACTACAGCCCACAATGCCTATTTGTGCAAATATTGAAACACAGCCTCACTCATTCATTCACACTTCTTCCAGGGCTGTTTCCAAGCTACTACAGTAGAGTTGTATAATTGCAACAACAACTGTCTGGCTCATAAAATCTAAAATATTTACTATCTAGCCCTTGACAAAATTTTCCTACTCCTGGTCTAGAATCTCAATAATGAAAAAATTCCTTTTAGCCCCTTATCAAGTAAGAAAAGTAGATGATTTTGGTCTATCCCATTAATGCAGTGTTTACTGATGAACTGAAAATTCTCCAGCTAAGGAATTAGTAAATTCACTTGCAGGAAAATTCTGAAAGTTTTGACAAAGTCTCTCGATTTTGGATACTATGCTCATATGTCGTGGCTTCTTTAAATAATAGTTTCCCTTTGCCAACAGATTAATGACCAAATGAAGCACAGTGGATCAGCTGGAAGTTTAGCCCTCACTCCATACATAAACTATTAACAGTATAAAAACCATTAAAGGTGTAACAAACCACACATAAAAAACGCCTCGAGCTGCCCTACAGTGCCTTCACGCCTATTGGCCAGATGTTCTCCAAGCACGGTCCATGGACTCTTGGGGAACCCTGAAATCCATTCAGGGGTTCACAAGATCAAAACCATTTTCATAATAACACTAAAACAAATTTGTCCTTTCACGGTGTTAACATTTGCATGGAAAGTGCAAAAGCAATGGTGGGGGAACCGGCTGGCCCCTGAGCACAAACCAAGGCAGCAGTCTTCACTGCCATATACTGTTTTTTTTTTTTTTTAAACAAATGTCAATTTCATTCTGGAATGTCCTTGATGAATCAGTAAAAATTACTCATTTTATTAAATCTTGGCCTCTGAGTATGTATCTTTTAATATTCTATATAACAAAATGGAAAATACGTACAAAATGCTTCCTCTATATACCAAGGTGAAAATTGTCTCAATGTAAAGTATTTGTGATAGTTGAAGTTGTAAGCAGAACTTGGTTTTTTTCATGGAATAACATAAAAAAATGACAGAGTATGGTTATTCAGATTTGGGATTAGGTAGACATTCCCTCTAAAATGTAAGAAGTGAGCTAGTCACTTCAAGAAAATCACCCAATAGTACTTTTGACCAATAGTAAGATTACCACTTTCAAGCAAAAATTTGAATTATGGAAAACTTTTATCTGCTACTATGAGCTGGATAGCTTTGCTCTATTTAAGACTATTCTGATAAAATCAGTTTGATAGTTAACAAATGTCTTTTTTTTTTTCTGCTACTATACAACAGCAAATATTTGGAGACTATGTATAACCATTATTTTCTAAATTACCAATGCACAATGCTCCAAAATCATGTATGGATAAGACCCATGCAAAGTACAAGACAGACTAAATGGATTTTAATATAACAAAATACAAAAAAGTTCATTGATATGGTTTCCAATTCTACATTGCAACTAATCCTTAAGAAATTATCACTTGCTGAGTTGCCATGAAGTATCAAAGAATATTCACAATTATCTGAAAAGGCTATTAAAAATGTTCCCTTTTCTAACTACACATCTATGTAAAGCTGGATTTTCTTTACATACTTCATTCAAAACAACATGTCACAGTAGATGGAATGCAGAAGTAGATATAAGAATTCAATTATCTTCTATTAAGTCAAACATTAAAGAGAGTCACAAAAAGTTAAAGTGATGTCACGCTTCTTGCTGATTTATTTTTGTTTTGGAAAATTGTTATTTTTCATTAAAATGGTAACTATGTCAGCATGCGATGTTTATGAATGCTATGTTTTTAATTAATAAATGCTTTGAATTTTAATTTTAATTTCTAGTACGGTAAATACCAATAGAGATGACCCACATAAACAAAAGATCAATCATTTGAATGTACAGGGGTTCTGGGACAAAAAACACTGAGACCAGATAATGCAGGTCTATGTACTTTTCCTATCTTATTCTACAGGCTATTTTCTTGTTTTACTGGAAAATATACATAAAGTAAAATATTTCCCTTTTTTTCCTCAGTTTACTTTTTTATGAACCACACAGGAAGCATCTTGCCTAAATTTGAGAGTATGAAGTCCCTCACATATTAGAAGGAGAATAGGTTTAAGCAGGAGAAAATTGCCTGCTCCCACCAAAAGGAAGAAAAGCCAACCTTAAGAACTGGAGGCTCGGCCGGGCGCGGTGGCTCACGCCTGTAATCCTAGCACTCTGGGAGGCCGAGGCGGGCAGATTGTTCTGAGCTCAGGAGTTCGAGACCAGCCTGAGCAAGAGCGAGACCCCGTCTCTACCAAAAATAAAAAGAAATTAATTGGACAGCTAAAAATATATACAGAAAAAAAAATTAGCCGGGCATGGT